>JANAVB010020198.1:10090130-10098076 GCA_029216955.1 Iris pallida | reverse complement strand
TTCATTTGATCTCCTTTTTCATCCTAGTCTTTTGCATTGGGTCTAATTTAAGTTTATGGACTTGGTGGAGAGCTATTTCAGTTTGGGATCAATTTGGAGCATTTGGCATCAAGAGGACACCCCCCCATTTGGAGCTTTTCCCTGCAATTTGCACCTATAGGTAAAACCCTTTAAATTGATTTCAATTTTGGTTTTCTTTGCATGTAGGGCTAGATCTAGGAGTCCCCTAGGTGTCTCTAAAATTTGGGTAAATTTCGTGTCCGTTTGGTGTCCGTTCAGACACGTGGTCGTAGTGATGTAGGTGTTTGTTGAAATGCTTCAATAGATTGAATGTTATATTTTCAAAACAAATTACATTTTTGGGTAGCCCTGGACTTGTAGGTTAAAACCCTAGTTGACTGAGCACAATTTAGACCCGTGTTCGTGTCGAAAATCGACACGAACCCCACTGCCAGAATACTGCACTGAGGCTACAGCCTCCCCTGCTACTCGACCCCATTCCGGACACACACGCCATGAGGACACGTGAAAATTGACACAGAGAGGGGGCCATCACTGAAAGACCCCCCTCTCGTCTCATAACTTCTCGAGTCGTGTCGGACACGAAATCGCGTTACGGTCATGCACTGCACTGCACGAATACGTTTTTTCCTCACTGACACGCGAGTCTGTCGACTCTGGACACGTTGTGGAACCTCGTGTTGACACGAGTGTGTAGCCCAACACGTGGGCTACACGTGGACATAAGCACGAGGCCCCACGTGACTCGTGCCGTGTCCACGAGACCTTGCATTGCTGCACGATGTACTGTGCACGTATATCAGTCGAGTTTTTCCTCGACTGATACGGTGTTCGTGCTGTATCCTGAGGACACGTGGATACGGTGGCAGGAACCTAGACCCTAGACCAACCCTAGGCGAACCTACACACGTGTGCACGAGACCTATAGACACTTGTGTCGTGTCCTACACTCGTGTACACCTCTGCATGACACTGTCACTGCACACACTTACCCGAATTGTATTTTTCACACTTGGACACGTTGTGTCGTGTCGTGGTGGACTCCTAGGACCCCTACGACATGTATACATGTGGGCTAGGGTTACCAACCATTAGATTACAGTATAGCAAGGTTTTTGGGTTTGATTTAGATTTTTCCCCAAACCTAGTTAACTGCACAGTATTCCAGTTTTAGTGTATTTCCAGATTTTGTAATTGAATTTTGAATTGATTTTTATGTATATCACATGTGTATTTATGTATTATATGTTGTATATGTATGTATATATGTATAGAGTGTGTGGGTATATGTGTATGGTATGTGAGTGTATATATGTGTATATATAGGTATGTATAGGTGTGTGTATATATGTAATGTATGTGTGTGTTGTATGGTCCCAATCTCAGATTTTCTGAGTTAACCCCCCCTCTTGCTGTCTTGACACCCACACACATCTCACTCTTTTTACACACACATGACACCCCTTCACCCCCATTCTCTCTCTCTCAATATATATATATATATATATATATATATAGTGTATCATATATATATGTAGGTTGAATATATATAGGTATTATATAATCGTTGGGTTATATGTGGGTATTATGTATATGGCTATATACGGTTATATAGATGTGTATGGGTATATATATATATAGATTATGGTATTATATATATATATATATATATTATATATATAATATATATATATATAATATATATAGTTGATTATATAATTAGATATGTATATATATATGATATAGACTTGATGTCTTAGCCTATGGCCTATGTTTATATATTATGATTGAATATATGTCTTAGTGCCCTAGGATTACTAGCCTATGGTTAGTAGCAAGTTAGAATTGACCATTAGTCTAGTAGACCTAGTTTGACTAGATTGTTGACCATAGTTGACCAAAGTCAACTATAGGTCAACCATGACCTAATTGACCTAGAAAGGGGCTTAGATGGACCCAAAGGGGGCTAGTTTGACTAAGTTGACTAAACCATAGACTACTGACTAATTGGTTTAGGTTTGACCATATAGGTTATGTGGATAGTCCTAAGTAGATTAGATATGTATGGGGTTAAGTGGAATGCTTAGGAGTTGTTTCCTGATTTGAGTTAGAGTATGGGCTTAGCTTAACTATGATTCAAGATTGGTATTTATATATTATGTGTGATATGCTTGTATGGAAATTGGTTTATGCCTTAGTTTGTGGTATAGAATCTTAGCTATCCTAAGACATGATAGCCTATGATTGATTTGAGTTAGCCTTATAGAGTTGACCCTTGACCTAATTACCTTATTGACTAGTCTATGATTAACCAAAATCTGAGTTAGTCTAGACTTTGACATAGTTTGACCATATTGACTAGTCTGACCATTATTGACTAACCCTAGATAACTTGACTAGTTTGGCTAGAATGTTTGACCAAGAGTTGACTTTAACCTAGATTAGACTTGTTTAACCTTGTTTGACCTTGTATGACTTAGTTTAACTTCTTGTGACCTAATATGACTTGATTTGATTAGTTTGACTGTAGAGTTGACCAAGTTTGACTTGAACCTAGTTTGACCTGGACAGTTAACCAGGGTTGACTTAGAGTTGACTTTGACCTAGATTGGCCTAGAAATCATGTAGATGCATCATAAAAATTATCTGTCTTATTTTTAAACATATTATAACCTGTATTCCTTTGTTTAGGACATTGTGACTCTGTCGCAGCATCTGATATTACTACTCTTTTCAGAGTAGCAGGCGAGTACATTCTCTGATAGTCTTCTATTTACTTGTCGTTTACTATACTTCAGTTGTAGCTAAGTTCTATTTGATTTCTGTATTACAAACACGATTTGATATTACTGGATCCATTTCGTTGGCACTCACTTATTTAAGTCTGGCCTCTATTCTGGAACCACCTACTGGAACCACCTACTGGAACCACCCTCTGGAATCACTACGGAACCACCTACTGGAACCACCCTGGAATTATTTACTGGAACCATTCGTATACTGGCTGACTTATACCTATTTTGTGTCGGATTATGGATTCACTTGTACTTGTTGGGCGAGAAAATATTGGAATAGGCATGTGAACATACCCAATACTGGAACCACTCCCTTGGAATTATACTGGAACGATAGCCATCCCACACTTGGCCGAGTGTGCGGTGTGCTGTATTACCTACAGTCGTTCACATATCGATCCGATATTTTAAAACATACTGTTAGAGTATGCTGGACTCACCCTGGAACCTTTGATCACCAACTGGACTCACCTTATACCGGACTCATCTTGTACTGGAACCACCTGTTATCAGATTCATGTTGTCTGAATTTACTTGGGTTTTGCACATTGTTTATATTTACATTCTGGACTTATATCATGCTACTCTAGTTCAGCTAGATTATATTTACAGTCTTTATTGCCATCATTCTTCTCTTGTTTTAGTTACTTTACTTTCCTTGTATCTTACTGCTTCTCTATGCCACAACCTAAATATAAACTGCCATATTCATCAATAAAACTGATAACTGCTTTATAGTCTCTGTCATTTACTTGGGATTTCTTGATGAGTTGTACTCGTTCCTGTCCTGACTGGACCTGTTGAAATTTTACAGATGATTGCCCTGAGGACACATGTCCTACATATTATGGACCCGGAGACGGGATGACTACCTTTGGCCCCGATACTCAGGAGTGATGGGATTTAGTTTAGTAGACTAGCATCTGTTTTTCATGTCGAACTTTTGTATTGATTTGAGACTTGTGTAGTTTGAGATTTGTTGAGAGTTGTTATTATTTTAGTAGTTGTCTTTCTATTCTTAGTTAATTCTTCGTGATTATCTTATCGTGCTTAGACTGTGATTGAGTTACAATATCTATACTTGTCCTCTGTTCGGAGTTGATCATGATGAGTACATTATAATTGCGTGAGTTGCTGGTTAGTTAGTAACCTAGGACAGCGCTCTATGCCGACACTGCGGCGTAGGCTGGCGCGTCGTTACGTACTCGTACCCTCACAGTGGGTGCGGGTCGTGACACGGCAGGTCACGTTCTCCTTGATTCATTCCCTGCTTTTACTTTGTTTGATTTTGGTGCCACTCATAGTTTTGTATCTGTTTTCCTTTGCTCTGAGACACAACATTATTGTTGAATATATAGGTTGGACTTGCAAGATATTGACCGGGGGAGGCATCATCCTGGTTTACAATATCTGCAAGGGGCAAAGAGTTACTTTAGGAGGCCAGAATTTGAGTACGTGCTTGCTCGTAATGCCCCTTTCGAGTTACGACGTGGTACTCAGAATGGATTGGTTGAGCATGCACCATGCTAGTATAGACTGTAGAGGAGGTAGGGTTCTGTTTAGGCCGCCGGGAGAGCCAAAGATTGTGTTTGCCAGGGGAGCAGCTGAGCCGAGAGATGGGTTTCTGTGGAGCTTTGCTGGCGGGGCAGGCATTGCTGCATCCATTGATAGCTGATTTCATGGATGTTTTTTTCGAGGAGTTGCCTGGGATGCCGCCAGATAGAGACGTTAGTTATCTTTAGACTTAGTGCCGGGTGCTGAGCCTATTTCATAGCACGTCTACAGGGTCAACAACAGCGAGTTGGCAGAGCTGAAGAAGCAAGTCGATAAGCTGCAGGACAAGGGATTCATCAGATCCAGTTCATCACCTTGGAGCGCCAGTTCTATTTGTACCGAAGAAGGATGGTACGATACGCATGTGTATCATTACAGGGCGCTCAACAACCTACATATCAAGAATAAGTACCCGTTGCCGAGGATTGACGACTTGTTCGATCAGTTGAGCGGCACAAAAGTATTTTCGAAGATAGACCTGAGGTCTTGTTATCATCAGCTGAAGGTGAAGCAGGAAGACGTGCCGAAGACGGCTTTTTGGACTCGGTACGGCCAGTACGAGTTCACTGTCATGCCATTTGGGTTGACCAACGCCCTAGCAGTGTTCAACTTGATGAATAAGGTATTCCATCAGTACCTTAACAAGTTCGTGGTGGTCTTCATAGATACATCTTGATCTACTCGAAGACACCGGAGGAGCACGAGGAGCATCTGAGGATTGTGCTCGGACTTTGAGAAAGGAGCAGTTGTACGGGAAGCTTTCGAAGTGCGAGTTCTTCCTGGAACAGGTCGAGTTCTTGGGTCATGTTGTGATCGAGCACGGGATCTCAGTAGACCAGAAGAAGTTGTTGCGGTAGAGTCTTGGTCTACACCCATTCAGCTGCCGAGATTCGGAGCTTTCTGGGTTTGGCGGGCTACTATCGAAAGTTCGTCCAGGACTTCTCGTAGATTGGGAGCGATGATGACTAGATCACCAGGAAGGACGTAGAGTTCATCTTGACTGAGGAGTGTCAGGCCACCTTCGATGAGCTGAAGAAGAGGTTGACGTCAACTCCGATCTTGACATTACCGTCTGGGACCGGTGGTTTCTCGATCTACAGCGACGCTTCTCGCAGGGGTTTGGGTTGTGTTCTTCAGCAGCACGGAAAGGTGATCGCCTATGCATCTAGGTAGTTATGTCCTCATGAGAAGAACTACCCGACTCACGATCTGGAGTTGGTCGCTTTTATCTTTGCCTTGAAGTTTTAGAAACGCTACTGGTATGGAGAGCGGGTTGAGATCTTCACTGATCACAAGAGCTTGAAGTACGTGTTCACTCAGAAGGAGCTGAACATACGGCAGAGTTGGCTCGAGCTGATGAAGGATTTCGATATCGCCTTACAGTACCATCCAGGGAAGGCCAACGTAGTTGTAGATGCCTTGAGCAGGTATCCAGTAGCTATGTATCTGACAGCGATCGTCATCTTTTGGCTGACCTGGACAGTTTAGGAATCGAATGATTACGAGCATGGAGGTACAGATGTGGGGCTTACAGATTCAGTCTAAGTTGATGGACAGAGTCAGATCAGCACAGTATGATGATGTTGCCCTGAGGAGCATCAGGGAGCAGGTGCGGGCAGGGTGCTCGACGATTTCTCTATTGCCGAAGATGGGTCGCTGCAGCACGGTGCTAGACTGTGCGTTCCGAGTGGGGCGCTTCAGAAGGAGGTTCTTCAGGAGGCACATCGCTCTCAGTGCTCTATGCATCCTGGGGCCAACAAGATGTACAGAGATCTGGGAGCACGTTTGGTGGTACGGCATGAAGCGCGAGGTAGCTCAGTTTGTATCTCGCTGCTTAGTTTGTCAGCAGGTGAAGGCCGAGAGGCAGAGGCCTGGTGGGTTGCTACAGCCCTACCCATTCCTGAGTGGAAGTGGGAGCACATCACCATGGACTTTGTGTCCGGACTTCCCGATCTCCAGGAGGGAAAGACGCAATTTTGGGTCATAGTTGATAGATTGACCAAATCGGCCCACTTTTTGCCTTTCAAGGTGGGACTGTCTACGGAGAGACTGGCAGAGCTGTACGTTCGTCAGATCATGCGATTGTAGGGGTTCCTGTGAGCATAGTTTCAGATCGGGATAGCCGTTTCACTTCACTTCTGGAGGAGTTTGTAGGCTTGCTTGGGCACCTCGCTCAAGTTTAGTACGCTTATCACCCCCAGACAGACGGGAAGTCGGAGTGGACTATCTAGACTTTGGCGATATGCTTCGCACGTGTGTGCTAGATCTCCAGGGTTCTTGGGAGGACCAGCTTCACCTAGTAGAGTTTGCTTACAATAACAGCTATCAGGCCAGTATAGAGATGTCGCCATTCGAGGCTCTATACGGACGGAGATGCCGTACTCCCTTGTCATGGGACGATATTGGCGAGAGAGTGCTGCTTGGAACAGAGATGGTAGTGGATGCAGCTGAGAAGGTCAGGTTGATTAGAGACAGACTTCGGTGGCTCAGGATAGGCAGCGGCATTGGGCCGATAGCCCCCAGAGATCGTTAGAGTTCGAGGTTAGTTTCAGTTCCTGTTTGTGATGCTTGTGATTTTGTTTGTCTTGTGTGCTGAGTTTGTTTTATGTCTAGGCTGGTGCTTTGGTGTTCCTGAAGATTTCTCCGACACGGGGCACAATTCGCTTTGGCGGAGGCGGGAAGCTTAGTCTGCGCTATATCGGACCTTTCACTATCCTTGAGAGGGTCGGTACAGTGGCTTACCGACAAGACTTGCCACCTACGCTAGAGGGGGTGCACAACGTGTCTATGTGTCGCAGCTGAGACGGTACGTGGCAGACCCCAGCCATGTATTAGACCATTCAGCGATCGAGGTGGGGCCTACTCTTCACTATCCAGAGCAGCCAGTGGCGATTCTGGATTGTAGGGAGAAGTGATCCAGAACCAGGTTATATCCTTGGTTCGTGTTGCATGGAGGCATCACTCTCTAGGTGAGTCTACCTGGGAGAGAGAGAGGATAACATGCGGGAGCGTTTCCCTTATCTCTTTGAGCCCTGAGGTATAATTTTTATGTTTCTGCATGTGATTTCAGTATATATTATTTTAATTTTGAGGACAAATTTTTTTTAAGGTGGATAGATTTGTCACCCCCAGTTTCATGAACTGGGGTATTTTGGTCATTTTTCCACTTTAGAATTATTTTGGAATTATTTATTTATTTATGATATTATTTTGGGGTTATTTAAGTCGGGTTCGAATTTTAACTCAATCCGACTTGTATCGGGAATCCGGGGTAGTGTTGACTCTAGTGGGACCCACTCACTAGTTAGCCATGGCCCACATATATTAATTTTAGTTAGTGTTAGACTAATTATTTATGGATAGGGTTTGGTTAGATTAAAATTAAGAATGACTATTTTAGCCTCAACCATTTACCCTTCCTAATATTAATTACATAGATTAGTGGGGGGGGGGCTTTTAGTCATTTAATAAAGGGAGACACCTAACAATAGTGGTCGGCCACCTATGGATAGGATTAGACATGCCTCTTTGATATTTATCCATCCACTTTCTCTCTCTTGCTCTTCCCAAATTTTT
>JANAVB010020198.1:9797630-10087630 GCA_029216955.1 Iris pallida | reverse complement strand
TGCTGGTTTTTGTGGTATATTGGTACATGATATTTTATGTTTCGTGTACTTAAATAGACATCGATTTGGGAGTGGGCTGGCCCCCTGCTCTTGAATCCCGTGTCATGACGTGCCATGTCCGGATCCGTAATACTATTCGGAGATGGGGAATTATTAGGGGTTGTGTGATCAAAGCCCCTTGTCACTATTTTGCTTGCTCCACTCTCACTCTCGTAGGGTGTAGCAGATACCTCCGTATGTTGTTATCCAGGTTGGCCGGCATGACTTTTCGTGAGATTCACCGTGTGATTGTCGGGCCTAGTGGATAACCTGATTCTGATTCCTAGCCGATCACATTGCGCTCTAATAATTCAAGTCACGTTTTACATTTATTGATCGTATCTTATATCCTTCTCAGTTCTACTTTCAGTACTTTTACTCACATCCTCTACATACCTTTATGCGTATCCTGATTGGAGACTAAGTCCTGTTCTGGAGAAGGGTTACAACCCGGTCCTTGTTTGGTTTAAGGGTTGTAACTCGGCTTTCGAATGGTTCCCAAGTCGTCCTATATCTTTGTCTTGTATTTCATTATACTGTCTCTTATAGAATTTGTCAATTCACATGGAACTGCTCTTAGTGTTTGTACTTGCTATTTTCCTGACAGGATACCGTTGATATATTATAGATGATTCTGAGGCAGATTGCCCGACCTATTATGGGGACGGGTTAGATGGAGTAGGCCTGGACCGTGGCTTGATAGTAGAGCCACTAGACTTTGCACCCCGAGTAGTGTAGCTTAGTTAGGTTTGCCTGGTCTACGAACCAGCTAGTACTTTCAGATTGTAGTATCTTATATTATATTTCTGTGACTCTGTGTTGTTGTGTATATCTCTAGGCTTGTGGATCTTGAACTTATTTTCTGCTTTCATCTATCATATTTTCTTTCCATGCTATCTACCTTAGTTTTATTTGTGATTAAGAATGTATTGCTATGTCACCTCATTCGGAGTGTATATACTGTACATGTACCTTTATCTGTTTAGTCGTAGTATTTACAGACCTTATATACAGCGTTCTACCCGATTCTGCGGCAGGCTGGACGTAACCACATGTTTGTGCCCCTAATCTGGGTGCGGGTCATGACACGTATACTAGAATGCTTGTCGATTAGTCTTCTTGGACAAAGGTTTGGCTGTGTTTGGTCTGACGGTATTGGGTTTGACTGTGTTCGATGTTTCGTAATTAACATATGTTAGGGTAGGAACCAACAACTTCAGGCTGTTTTCCTAGCCTAATTTTTAACTTTTTGGAGGTGTCATAAAGTGTGTTGTAGTCAGCTGTGAGTTCATCATTTCTGACTAGTACACATTGATGGCTCTTTTTCTCTTTGAGTAAGTCTTCCTCAAGTTTAGTAATAATCTTGTCTTTTTCTTCGGATAATCGTGTAGACTCGTGTAGTTGCAACTTGACAGAATAAATCTCACCATTCTCACAAGGGTTTATATTATTTCTAACCTCAGGTAGTAAGTCGGTAAGTCTTCCTATTTCACCTTTGTACTCTTTGAGTATCTTCTTAGAGTTTGGTATTTGCTAATATAGAAGCATGGAATTTCAGGCACATCTAAAGGTCAGAACTCCTATGCACCCCAAAATGCCATGTGCTCCAACACATCATGCGCCAAGGAATTTAAAAGCAGAATGTTGGCACATCATTCAAAAGACAACAAATAGAAGAGGCACATGAAGATTGATTTTTATATTCATATAAAAAGTATATTACATGTCCAAACTCTTTGATACAACAAAAGTTTACTACAAAGAAAAAGCCTAAACTACAGCTAGGCGCATCACTTCGACGTCTTAGCATAGGCGCATCACTCTTCCTTAACAGAAAATCACTTCTTCGTAAACGCAAGAGTGCTACGGCTAATGAAGCACTTATTGAGCAGAACGCGGGATGACAATCAATCCAAACCCGGTGGCCCTTCCAGCATAATGGAAGTCGGGGCACGATGACCCCGATCTTTTGATGCAACAGGCACCCAACGCTGTCTTGTAGAATAATACTGCCGATAAGGGTTCGAACCTAAGCTGTTATGACCATAGCACTCCCGGTGCATCTCAGTCTTCTGAAGGAGTTCATCGCCAAAGCTTTTTTGAATGAGAAGATCCATAACACGCAAGTGCAGTGTCTCGCCAAGGAGGAGGACCGGTCGAGTTCATCTCCATTGTGAAGAAAAGTGAAACGACAAACAAACTTCTTTACAAAGCTATTCATAGGCCAGGGCAGATCAAACCCATGCGCCAAAGCAGCAACTTCCCCGAAGTCAGTGCAATAAACTTGCACTAATGATGATGAATCTACCACCTCAAATTCAACTAAGTCAAAGAAATCATCAATTTGAGTCATGAAAGACTCAACAAAGCTGACCAAAGGAGATGCGTCACATAGCATATGCGCTCCTCAGCATCATGTGCCCCGCCAATGCGCCTAGTGACGAACGGGGAGATGCACCCACTTAAGTTTGTCACCCATCAAGCATTTAATGCTATGTGACAGAGTCATCATTACTCTTCCCGAAAACAGAGCAGTTGACAGCTTTCGCAGAGAACGAAGAGCCGCTAACGTCAGCTTCATCATTACATATTTTTCGGTTACAGTTGTGCAATGCCACGTGGCCGATAAATCACCCACATGCGTCTCTACAGCCATGTGCCCAAAACTCTGCATGTGCATCCGCAGCCATACACCCAAAGCTCTGTACGTGCCTGGAAAAGCCATGCGCCCAGACTTATTTTTGACCCCTAAAAGTCATGGACCAAGTCTTCTCATGCGCCAGATCCTAAGCGCATCCTGACAGATCATCCTCCAACAAATTTGAGATCTTTGATCCATGAACATGTGCACGTGTCGTTGACTCAGTTCTACCTACGAATGGGTGCTAACTACCCAATATCTTAGCAACAACGAATCTCTACAACTGCCACGTGTCAGCTCCTCGTAGCTCAGCAGTGTAGTTCAAACAGTTTTAGCTTCAACTCTGGGCGCATCGTCCATGTGCCCAACGAAGTCAGCCACATGGCATCCCTACGTGCAAGCTCTCCATGCGTGCATCGCATATGCGGCATAAGCAGATCATTATACTTCTATAAATAGAAGGATAATTCTTTCATTCAAGCTCTCCTCCACTCTCCAGGCTTAAAGTCTTCAATCACTTCAAAATGATGCACTTGTAAGAGTTCCAATCCTCTTCAAGTCACTGCCCGTTCCAGAGTAACCCAGACCTTCAAAGAATTCGAGATAGTCGTTAGATCATCAACGGAGTCAAAGAATTACCCTTCGCTCCATCGCCACGGTTCCAGATAAAAACAAATGTGTACTCCTAGGATTACATCTAAATCCTATTGGCCCATTACTCATGGTCAAAGCTAATTTTAATAATTGATCAAACTCTGTCTCGATATAAAGGCTACTCAAGTTTATTTGGACTCTTGGACAACTGTCAGAGAACTGCTACCCATTCTATTCAAGATCAAAGCTGTGTTTGCCACTCGAGTCTATTTTCCTTTATGTAATGTATTTTTTATATTTCTTGATCTAGGAATATATTGTACACCGAGTCGTACTGGCAAATAGGCTACCCTAAAAATATTTTCAAATATCCCATATTTTGAAAAATAGTCCCCTATTTACAAAAAGCTCCTAACTGCTTAATATAATTTCAAAAAAAATCCAAAAATTATTTTTGTAAAAACCTAACAAAACCCTGACAGAACTCGGCCCGAGTTGGCCAGAGTTCGGTTGGTGAACATTGCTTTTTGAACTTGGTCCTTCTGCAGTTACGGATCTTGTCGAGATTTTTTCATAGAGTTCTGCCCGAATTCTGACAGAGTTCTGCCTTTGAAAAGCTATAAATAGAGAAGGTTTTCGATCATTTCAACTCACTCATTCACTTTTATCTCTTGTCTCTAAAGCCTACTGCTCTCTTCCAAAGTGTTCTAAGCTTTAATTTTTAAATCCCAAGCTAGTTACAATCCTCTAGTCGATTTGCCAGTGCGATACGGTCTAAAAGTTTCAGAGCGATTGTAATCAGAGGCTTGATTGAAGAAAGATACTTCACAACTGAAGTTGGTCGAGTACTTCGGATCAAAGCTCGCATTTTTAGAAGTTATGAGACTTCGTATAAAAACTTGCGGTATTTTTCAAAAGTGGATTCAACTAGTGTAGAAGCATGGAAAAGAACAGGAAAGACCATGCAGCTCAAAACAGAGGGAGTCTCATACGGTTCAAAGAATCTCTTAAAGCTTCATGCGGCTCAAGAGTCCTTTAAAGCTTCATGCGGCTCAAAAGTCCTTCAGAGCCTCATGCGGCTCAGAAATCGCCAATAGTTCCATGCGGCTCGGGTAAAAGCCACGTGGCTCTATGCTGTTGCCTCTACAGCTGGCCATCAAGCAGCGGCCTCATTTAATGCTCTGACATAACACGACAGCTCTGACATAAAGGTGAATTGACAGCTCTGACATAAAGCTGCAATGATGACTCTGACATAATGGCGCGCTCCTAGGGAAACGAAGAAAATCTTTATAGCTGGCACGACCCACCAAT
This sequence comes from Iris pallida, assembly GCA_029216955.1. Lineage (NCBI taxonomy): Eukaryota > Viridiplantae > Streptophyta > Magnoliopsida > Asparagales > Iridaceae > Iris > Iris pallida. Next base: position 10,083,042 of record JANAVB010020198.1, on the reverse strand, counting down.
TCCGAAGCTCTCTATGCGGCTATCATCCTTCATGCGACAGCCACTCCCACGGTTGCTACACCCATGCGGCTCTGACGTGGCCACCCTTATACGGTTCGGCTGGGGGCTACCCCCATACGACTGCTATTCCTATGCGGCTCGGATCGTGGGGGCCACCTCATGCGGTTCCGATTTTGGAAGCCACACCCATGCGGCTCTGACACGTGGCCACCCTTATGCGGTTCGGTTGGGGGTTACCCCCATACGGCTGATACTCCCATGCGGCTCGGATCGTGGGGGCCACCTCATACGGCTCCGATTTTGGGAGCTACACCCATGCAGCTCTGACACGTGGCCACCCTTATGCGGTTCGGGGGGCTACTCCCATGCGGCTGCTACTACCATGCGGCTCGGATCATGGGGGCCACCCTCATGCGGTTCGGATTAAAGGACTTCCATGGTTCAGATAAGGCCACACTCATGCGGCCCAACTATGACAGTCCTCCATGCGGCTCGTAGCAGTGGAGACACGTAGCAGGAGTTGATCAAATCCAAACAATCAGATTTATGGCAATCGACATAACAGGCAGTTGGGACACATGGCAGGAGATTAACCAAGATTTATTCACTCAGATTTGCTGATATCAACAAATCATCACGATGCAGATTTGTTGCAATCAGCATTAATTGCATGCAGATTTGGTACAAACAACATTAACTGCCCAGATTTGTTACAATCAATATTAACGGCCCAGACTAATTCCTAACAAACAGGATCAAGGCGAATCTTAATCAAATCCCCAGTCGCCTACTTTTCAAGGAGCATTTACAGCACACCCCACTTATTACAAATTCCTATAAATATCAAGGTGCCATTCCTTTGTAAAGAGAGACGGAGCTACAGAGGAGAGAGACAGAGGTACGAACAAAGAGAGCAGCGGCGCACAGAAGAATCTCCCCACGTATCCCGAGAGCATTTCTTCATCAAGCCAAGGCTACGTCCGATCGTCCAAGGTGTAAGGCAGAGTTGATAGCACTCTCCCGAGCCTCTACCGTCACCCCAGAAAAAACTAAATAATTGTACTTAGATTGTTGTACCTAGGTTTTCATCTCTAGGCTTTCTTTGTACGAACGAGTTTGTGTTGTGAAGTAAAAGTCTAGTCCTCCCATAAAACTGTTCTGTTCTTTTATAATCAATGGCAAACACGATGGCGACTCTGCTGGGGATTAACTTCTCTACGGCTGAGGAGTTTGTGACACAATCGGACGCAGCCAAACTTGGCTCCACTCAACAGATGCTGGTTGTCCGCTTCGACCAGCAGGTGTTTGAAGAAATACTCTCCGATAGGAGCGCTGGCCCGGTCCAGAAGCGAGCTCGAAAAAAAGCTCGTAGGGAGTGGAGGCCCAAATCAGTTGCTCCTTCCCAAGCTCTAGAGGAAATGCTCCCTGCTACCCAAAATGGCAGGGAAGACACTCATGCGGCCCCACTTCGGACCATAGAGGACTCTGCTGTCCCCAAGTTCGGCAGAGAAAACACTACGATACTGGACTTGCAGGGGCAAAGAGGAACTCTGTGCGGTCTAAGAAGAAGCAGCATAAGGGCGCCAGCCACATGAAGACTCATGCGGTCACAGAAGCCAGCCGCAGGTAGAAGGCTCATGTGGCCAACACTTCCAGCCGCATGAAGGAGGCTCATGCGGCCAAAACTTCCAGCCGCATAAAGAGGCTCATGCGGCCACGACTGCCAGCCGCAGACAGACTCCTTATGCGGCCACCGCATCTAGCCGCATACGGAAGGTTCATGCGGCCACACATACCAGCCGCATGCAGACAGCGTGCACTGCCACCAATCCCAGCCGCATACCATCTGCTCCATGCGACTCACGGTCAGTCTTTGACCGCCTCTCATGCGGTCCTGACCTTAGAGGCTCCCAGGAGGTTGTGCCAAATTCTGTGATGTACCACTTGGACTCTTCCTACTATGCACTCTCGGATGCTAGAGGAAGAAGTCTAGGACAGCACGGGCTCGTCGAGCTCATCAGCTGTCCTAACTTCTGACTATCAGGGCGTCCCGCTGACTATTACGTGGGCCCTGATGAAAAGTTGTATAAAACTATCCGTGTCCAGCCCCCGGCGGCCAACGAACGGAATAGTTATCAAGAATCTCCTAACAATGATCAGGGCAAGTACTCGTACTACCTCACATCAGGGAGAAGGCAGGATGCCAACACACTCATGTGCTCAGGACACCCGGGCCCACAAAGCGAGTGACTTGCGTAATGTGATTCTTTACAAACGTAAGAAAGAATGAAAACTTGGTGTGCAGAGAGTCCTTTCATGGACATCACTGCACTTAAGTCATTGTCAACTGCTGCTACAGCAAGGCGGCCACACAAGAGGAGTGGCGATCCGTCTTCTAACGACTACAACACCCAAGCTCGGAAGACGAGGTGCTTCTCGTCGCCTCCTGCAATTCTGCTCAGAAGATCCCTGGCAGCGGAAGAGGGAAGAAAACAAACTTCTCCAGCCCAAAAATCTCAACCAAGAAACTCTCTTCTAAGCGGTTGTCCACGACCGTTACGGGAGGAGTTTTCCAAGGTACTCGCTCAAAGACAAAATCTTCCACACTTGGAGATTCGTCGTCCACATCTCTGGGAGGCGCTGGAGGGGGTAGCACTCCTTCGAATATCCATGACAATCCGGTATTCTAAGAAGATAATCCAGGTGAAACAGTTCCCCCAATAGATGCAGCAGGTTCAGACGTCCCGAGGACGTCCATAATTCTCAAGACGAGGCAAGATCTGAAGCCGGGGGTACCACTCATTCTGAGTCCGAACCAGAGGAAAATTCCCACATACCCTGACGACTTCTCTGTACAAGGGTATGACTCAGAGGGCACCTCCACAAGCGTTCCTTCCATATCCTCATGTGAGGACAGTGTTCATGACGGACAGCAACCAAGACGGTCCCAGTGATCGCCAACGTATCGACACTGGTCAAGTCCGTGGACGAGATCAAAGCGGCCCTTCCAACTCTGCAACGAAGGACGCCTGGCCAAACAAGCTTGGGTCCCGCGATCAATGTGGACTCGAACTCAGCTGCACCAAACCCGGGTGATAATCCTCCTGAAATATCGGCTCCCACCGCTAGAGGCCAGGGAGGCAAAACGAGAGGTCCAGGAGCTCCGGGCCATTTTCCACGCTCGAGAAACCAGCTAGGACCTCAGGATACGACAACCGTATCCTGCTGCATAGAGAGATGTTCCCTTCCCACCAAGATATAAACCATTGAACATCAATCCGTACGATGGAAAGACATCTGCAAGCAGGTACATCACCTACTTCGAGTCACAACGACCATCTGCCTCATGACGACGCCATCCTTACGCGTTGTTCATTGGAGCGTTGGAAGGGGTCGCCTTCGACTGGTACCGCAACTTGCCGGACAACTGCATTCATTCCTTCGCCGGCTTCAAACGTATGTTCCTGGAGAGGTTCTACGAAGTAGGACAAGATGTGACGATGTCGACCCTCATGGACGTTGTTCAAGGAGAAAATGAGCTAACAAGGAACTATATCGAGCGGTTTCGCCAAACCGCGATAAAGTTGCCTTCCGGTAACCCTGATTCCTCCTTAATTGAAATCTGTCAAAAGAGCTTGCTTCCCACAATCAGCCTCTAGATGGGCAAAAGTCAGTTTAAGGATTGGAAGACTTTCATTATCAGCACCACTAGCGCAGAAGACAAGTTGAAGAAAGCTCAGCAACTGGGATTGCACATCTCGGAAGGAGAGGAAAAGGGCAAACGCCCTAACACCAAACAACAATGGTGGTAATTCTTCCAACAACCGAGACAACAAGGACAAGCAGGCAATGGTGACCGACACAACTCCGAAGCTCAAATCGAAGCCGGCAGAAAAGCAGTAGCCTCATATGACCTACTCCTTCGAGGACGGCCATGTCAAGCCCATCTTGGACATGCTCATACCAGAAGATCAAATTCAGCTCCATCCCCTAAGGCGTGAACCTCATCCTGCAGAGATAGAAAGCCCCAAGTACTGCCACTACCATCGCTATGTCCACCATGCTATATAGGACTGCTACCAACAGAAGTGATACATCCAGCATCTTATCGATTCTAAGGCCCTGGCCATTAATTTCGAAGAGGTGACCGTGGCAGCCAACATGGTGTTAGTACAATTCGGCAGCTTCCCTCCGACAATGACTCAAGACGGAGTAGTACCCGTCCTTAGAGCAAAGATGGAGGCCGCTAACCTTCCACCTCCTCGAGACCAGGCTACTGGTCTAGTGTCCCTTACCACATCACGAGGAGAGGTCATGTGGATCCATCCGAACTTGGTACCTGAAATGACTTAGTCTGCCCCACCCTCCACTAGCAAGAAGAAGAGCGAGAAAGTAAAATCATGTCGCACAATCTCGGCAGAGGTCAAAGAAGCTACGGTTGTTGTTACCCGATCCGGTGCACAAACTCAACCTCCACCGGGTAACTCGGCTGAAGATCATCAGTCGGCGGCTGCTGATGCTCCAGGACCTTCTCAGCCTTCGGCGACCGCCCTTGGCCGAAGGAGACTCCCTTTGACAAATCGCTCCGAAGAGAGACGCCTCATGGGCTTGAGAGGCCCTACAACTTTGACATCTTGGCATAATTGGCCAACACACTGGCCAAGTTGTCATTATACGAGCTCCTGAGACTCTCTAAATGTTCGTATCGTACTGAGCGAGGCACTCCAGAATGCTGAAGCATATCTGGCTCAGTCCAATCTCACTGGGGAGAGCTCGCCTGCAGATCTCCAGAACAGCGCTTGTGCAGGCGCAATGCCCAACATTGTCTTCACTCCGCGGGATATGCTTATCAAGACCAACCTGCACGATCGCCCTCTGTATTATACTGGGTACATTGGCGATATCAAGGTGGATCGGATACATATTGACCCCGGTTCTTCCATAAGCATCATCTAGAAAAGCCTGCTACACCATCTGCGCATCCTAATACATCGTCTGACGCTGACAAGCACTGCTATTAGCGGTTTCAATTCAGGCAGAAGCTATCCGATCGGAAGATTTGTCTGAAATGCCAAATCGGCGATCTTCAATCAAAAGTGACCTGTTATGTCATAAATGCAGATACGTCTTACAATATTCTCCTGGGGCGTCCTTGGATACACAATTATATGATCGTACCTTCCACACTGAACCAGTGCTTTAAGTACGTCGACAAGTACGGCTTCGTGAGGATAGAATTTGCTGACATTGATCCCTTTAAAGGGGTCGAATCCTACTACTACTACTCCGACTCATGCTTGTACGAGAAGTCAAAAAGTACCTTGTCGAAGGAGATACTCAAGCTCAAACTAAGGCGACAGCTGGATCGAAAGAACCTCTGATAATCTACCTCCAAGCCCGTAAATCTGGCATAACTGTACCACTTACAGCCACTCTGCGTAAGGACGCAATCAGCCTCTCTGCACAAGAGGGGCAGATGATAATCCGACTGCCAAGGTCTGGCCAAGCGCCAAGACCCACAATAGAGTCACTGACAATCAGGCTGCCTAGAGCTAGCCAGCAACAAACAGAGGGGCTTAATCCCTCCGTCAAGCCGATGACGATTCGCCTTTCCAGAATGAATCGGCAGCCGAACACTAAGCCGGAGACTGCTAGCCTGCCAGCAACTCCCCGCCCAGCACTAAGCACCAAACTAGGGGCTGCTAGTACGCCAACGACTCCATGTTCTGCTCCACCAGTGGAGCTCCTGATGATTAAGCTGCCCAAGTCATCCTCCCTGTCTTTATTAACACAGGGGTAGCCGAAGAAGAGTCAGAGTTGGCCAAGTATGTGGATGCTCACACTGATGTTCCCTCGCAGATGATGTAATCCCACTGGAAAAGATACCTTACTTCATCAATAAAGGGCTATCTTTGAACTTCCTCGAGCTTAATAAGCTTTGTACAATGTATGCTATGGAACACGGTATAGGAACTCACCTACACACACATATGACAAATGTCTACACCGCAAACCAACTTACTCCAGTGGAAGACGCTTACCACATAGTCGGGGGAGAGGACCATACAATCATCTTCGGCCGAAAGAATGATCCACAACCCTTAAGGATAAAAGAAGTTGATCTCGAACCCGACACCGGGAGGCTGCCCCTTTATCTATATAGTTCCCGATCCAAGTACCTCGTGCAAAAATAGGGGTATGATCTGGAAACTATACTAGGCTTGAACTACGGCACTTGACGGCGGTTACCCTTACAACTGCCAGTCCCGGCTGGGAAGCCACGAGATTACTACAACAAAACCAGATGTGGGTTAGGTTATGTTATACCGGCAACGACCCATGAAAGCTCATACGAGGAATGCGACTGGCATTCACACTCAACCGGATCACCAACTTCTGATTCAGACATCAGCATCGGGACGTATTCGGGCAAGCCTTGTCTGTCAATATGGTATTCACCGACGCCTATAAAAAAAGTGCCTCCCACTGAAGATGAGGTTGTGCGCAATGGGAGAAGCGGTTCGAACAAAGAGAGCCTCCCACCGAAGATGAGGTTATGAAAGTTGATCTCGGTGATGAGTCATCTCCAAAGCCCATCTTCGTCAGCAAGAATCTGACAGACGAAGTGCGGGAATCGCTACTGCAACTCGTCAGAGAATACATCGACGTATTCGCCTGGAGCTACAAATGCCATGACTGAATCACGAGGTGGCACTTCACAAACTCAACATTCGTTCGGACGTAAAATCGGTCAAGCAACAACATGGTTCTGCCGCGACTTTGTGAATGCCATTGAAGCTGAGGTCAAAAAACTGATAGCTAGCAGCTTTATCCGCGAGGAACAACATCCAGACTGGTTAGCCAATATAGTACCACTCCTCAAAAAGAACAGAAAGATCCGAATCTGCATCGACTTCCGAAATTTGAATGAGGCATGTCCTAAGGATGAGTTCCCTCTCCCTATCACAGACATCATGATAGACAACACCTGCAGCTTCGAGCGTATGTCATTCATGGATGGTTTCTTGGGGTACAACCAAATCAAGATGTTCCCTGATGACGAAAAGCATACATTATTCTGAACACCAATTGGCACATACTGCTACACAGTCATGCCTTTCGGTTTAAAGAATGCTGGCGCCACCTATCAAAAAGCTATGGGTGTCATCTTTAAACCACTTGCGCAAGACAGTAGAATGCTACGTCGTCGACATCGCCGTCAAGAGCCTATAAGGAAGATCATCTGCATGATCTGAGGACAGTGTTCGACCTGATGCGAGCGCACAATTTGAAGATGAATCCCACAAAATCCTTCTTCGGCTTATCCAGCAGAAAGTTCTTGGGTTTCATCACTTCTCAGGGTATCCATATAGACCCTGAGAAGACAAAGGCAATCACGGAGATGGGTCCCTCGAGAAATCTCTGTGAACTCCGAGGCCTTCAAGGGAGGCTGGCCTACATCAGAAAGTTTATCTCTAACCTTTCCGGACGATGTCAGCCATTCACCCACCTCATGAAGAAGGGCGTTTCATTCATATGGGATGAGGAATGCCAGCGCGCCTTCGACAGCATCAAAAAATATCTGTCGTACCCTCCAGTCCTGGTAGCCCCGGTTGCTGGAAGGCCATTCTTGCTCTATGTGCGAGCGATAGAACATTCTCTCGGTGCTCTGCTAGCACAAAACAACAATGCAGGCCATGAGCAAGCTATATACTACCTCAGTCGAAAGATGATGGGGCCAGAGTACAGGGACACTACCGTAGAGAAGGAGTACCTTGCTCTAGTGTTCGCCATTCAGAAGACGCGACACTACGTCACGGGACAAACCATACACGTGATATCACGAGTCAACCCTCTCAGGGTCCTCATGACCAAACCAGGGGCACTCAGCTCTCGCCTTGCCACCTGGGCGTATTGTCTTCATATCACATGACCTTCGTCCCACAGAAGGCTGTTAAAGGTCAAGCTCTGGCAGACTTTTTAGCAGCCCATCCAGGCTCGGAAATAACCAGAATATACGAAGAGATACCACATGAGGTCGCCAATTCAAATGCGGTCTCCCATGATGCCATTTAGCGAATGTTCTTCGACGGTGCTTCGAGAACTGAGCCCAAGGGCAACATCGTCACTGGAGTCGGAGTGGTGCTGATTTCTCCCTCTGGGCTGGTGATCAATCGGTCTTACTCCCTCACGGAGCCCTGTTCTAACAATGTGGCCAAGTACAATGCTTTGGTTATTGGCCTCCGACTTACAAAGGAGCTGGAGGTAGAGTATCTGGAAGCGTACGACGATTTGCAGTTAATCGTCAATCAGATCCGGGGTTCATACGAGGTTTGCCATAAAGATATGAGCCCTTATTACCAAATAGCGATCGACATCATCTCGTCCTTGGAAGGATTCTTCATAGAACATGTTTCTAGACTCCAAAATATTGAAGCCGATGCCCTAGCAGGCCTGGCCACTTCCCTATCAGTGCCGAATTATGCTCATCATCTGGTTGACATAATAGGCCGTAAATTTATATGCCCTAAGAATATATTTAATGTGTTGAGATTTACTCCGCTCTGACAGTCGACGAAGCACCAGACTAGAGATAACCATTCATCGACTTCGTAGTCTACGACATCCTGCCAGAGAATCCGAAGGAAGCCACTTCTATCAGAAGACGTTCCCTTAGATTCTTTTATGATAGAGACAAAAATGCTGTATCAGCGATCATACGATGGATTACTACTTCGGTGTCTGTCAAATACAGAAGCCAAAGAAGCTGTACGTGAAGCTCACGATGGCGTCTGCGGGGCCCATCAGCCTGGCCTAAAATTGTAAGACCGTCTTCGCCGAATGGGCTATTACTGGCCTACGATAGTTGCAGATGCGATAGACTATGCAAGAAAGTACAAAGCCTGTCAAGTCGATGCAGATTTTATCCACCAGCCATCCGAGTTCTTACATCTGACGGTGGCATCCTGGCCCTTTGAAGCATGGGAAATGGACATCATTGGTCCGATCACTCCGTCTTCGTTCCGAGGACATCGCTTCATACTTGCAATCACAGATTACTTCTCCAAATGGGTGTATTCTGCTGGCAGAAGTGAAGACTTCAAACGTGATCAGCTTCCTAAGCATCACGTCATCTATCGCTTTGGACTGCCCCGAAGGATCATCCACGACAATAGTCCGCAGTTCGAAGCCACGCCTTTATCGGTTCTGCGACAAACACCGAGTCCAGAATATTGCTTCAATGTCATACAATCCGACAGCGAATGGGTTAGCAGAAGCATTCAATAAAACTATAATCAAGCTCCTCAAGAAGTTCGTGTCTTCCAACAAACACGACTGGAATGAGAAGCTCGGCGAATGCTTATGGGCGTACCGTACTACAGTACGGACGGCCACCGAAAATACACCATTCTCTCTGGTATATAGGAGTGAGGCAGTTCTCCCACGGGAGACTCAAATCCCCTCGCTCCGTGTCGCCCTTACCTATCGACTGACGACGGATGATAATCACCACCGCCGGTTACAAGAGTTGGAGGCTCTAGATGAGAAGCGTCTGTTAGCTCAACAACGAATCGAGCTGTACCAAGCATGTACCTAATGAACTTTTAACAAGAAGGTTAAAATTAGAACAATCCAAGTAGGCGATCTCGTTCTGGCAGTTCGGAGGCCGATGGTTATCACTCACAAAATCGTCGACAAATTCCAGCCAAAATGGGAAGGCCCATTTGTCATCGAGGCTGTATTCTTCAATGGTGCTTACCGCCTCGCAAAACAAAACGGAGACTTGCTCATGTTGCCCATCAACGACAAGTTCTTGAAGAAGTATTATGTCTGAAACGACATCATCCAAATCTTCCAGATTGTTGAGTTATGTACCCGTATGTACCTAAACTTACACTCTGGTCACCCAGATGAATCTATATCGCATCTTTTAGGTAGTAAGTCATGTATGATCATACCTCTGAACGTTCTTCCTAAAAGAGCTCTCTCCTAATGATCCAATACCCGTACCTTCAGTGCATAAAAAGGGTAACAGATCCACAAATTTTCCGAAACAACCATGTCGATGTTACCTCTGAGTTGTTTTCACATCCATCAAAAATAAACCACCCCTCACGTAGTACTTCCACGTCCTTATTACCTCTGAGTTGTTCTATGTACCCTTCATGGAGCCCACTCCTGCCACGTCCTCATTACCACTGAGTAGGAAGGCTCCATTAAAGAAACCCTCATATATACCACGTCCTCATTACCTCTGAGTAAGTATGTTGGTTTTTCTCTCGACTTATTATCCGTACCTAAGACCGGAGTATGCCAAGTATATTAGGCCTACAAATGTCCTCTGTTGACCACAAATGTTCTCTATTGACCACAAATGTTATACTAAGTTTCCTAGTACATGCACCTCATTTCTCATCATGCCCCGGGAGCCCAGCTACTCCATGGCATTCTTTCTTTCGATACCAGGAACGTCCATGGCCATCTTACTGTGGAATTGTTCTAAGTATCCCCATCAAACTTGTTATTCGTACCTAAAACCAAGGTATGCCAAGGGTAACAAGTCCACAAACATTCCCCCAGTAGGGCAAATACTACAACACCACAAACGCAATAAGCAATACAAATGAAGGGTAAAATAAAACATACTCTTTTATTTGTAAGTCAAAAGTACTACATGTTCTGGGACCACGTCCCTCTCAAGAAAGGAAAAGAACATAAATAAAGAAGGAAAAGGCCGATTATGGTTCGGTGATACATAATTCCATGAGACGGTCTCTCAGCAAGACAGTCGACCACTCAAACCGCTGCTTGGCCCGGCGCTCGGCCTCCTGAGTCAGCCGCTCCGCATCTTCCAGATGTGTATGAGCCCGCCTGCCATCCTCAAGCTTCTTCAGAGCACGCTCTAGGTTAGCAGAAGCTCGGGTGACCTTTTCAGCTTCCTGAACGATTAACTCTTTATCCGTACGGGAAGCTTCGAGCTCAGATTCCAAGAAAGCCAGCTTCCTCTGGAGCTCGAGGATCTGCTCCCTTGTGTCAATTACTCCGAGAGGGCGGCCGCTTTCTGAGCCATACAATCCTCGCTCCTACAGCTCAGCTGGTTATACTGGAGAGATAGGTCACCGAGGTCCTTCATTATAACCGGCATAGACGTATCTCGTACAGCCCTTACCTTCTCCAGGACAGTATTGAGGAAGTCCCGCTCCTGATCTATCACTGCAGACAGATCAGCTTGTCACAGCACTTGAAACTAGGCCACGATCTGATCAGCCTCTAACAATTTGGGCTCCAAAAGCGCAGCTATCTCTACCCCACCAGGGAGGGTTTTAAGAATTTTAATTTGGCCACAGGCATATTGTCGGGCCAAGGCAAAGGGGGTCCCCCGCTCCACAGCAGCTTCGACCCCTCTCTTCAGGTGGCGGTAGAAACTATCAACCACATCCTGTGACGCTTCATCCAGAACTTCTGTAGAGGACGGTGTCAAAGAAGTGTAACTGGCAGTGCCGAAGGAGACGCACCAGAACTTGCCACCTCTGCCACCAGGAAAACAAATTTCGAGCGAAAAGATGCGTGGATAGCAGCTAACCTCCTCCTCCGCGCGGCCCGAAGAACCTGGATACTTGGCAAGGCGAAAAGGTCGACCCCCGAAGCCACATGAGAGAGAAGGATGCAGGGACCATTGCTCCCTGCCCGGCGTGTGCCCTGATCTCCCGAACTCGATCCAGCGGAAGGCCCCTCAATATAAGTCGGAAGGGGAGGGGGCACACTCCCTTCCACCAGATCCCTGCTGGCAGAGCCTACCCTGACAATGTCCGTCAGTGGCAGTGAAGAGGCAGGGCCTGTATGTCCAGAGCAACCATCAATCAGCCTAACCCGAAGGATGTGATGATAGAGCAAATGAGCCTCCTCACTATTCAAGATTTGGCTTATCTTACCAGGGGGGGTTATGAAGGCTGAGGTTCGCTCACAGCCGCCGTAGTCCCCTCACCAGCGACCTCCAAGTCAAATTCAGCTGGTTCCTCTGCCCCAGCCGCCCCGGAAGGAGATACGACTGGATCAGCGTCACCCTGCTGAAATTCAATAGTCTCAGGGACGGGTTCAGCGGAGCCCCTTCGCCCTGGGTTGAGACCTCAGCAACGTGAGATCCCCCAGCCGCCGCCGAGAGAACCCCGGTAGAAATAATCTCGGCACACATATCACTAATCAAAGTGGTCAGGGCCGGATTGACTTCAGAGACCGCGGCCGGTTCTCGAGAGTCTAACTCTTCTGACGCCTACAGAGAAGAGAAAAATGATTAGATCATAGTTCAGGAAGAGAAAGAGCTAAAGAAGGAGATGGTCGTAATTCAATTCACCTCCGAAACGGCGTCATTACCTTCGCCTCTCGCCTTAATGAGCATCCCGCGTGTCTTATCGCAGCCCGCTTCACGGAGAAGGTTATGCCACCAATAGACTCATGCCTGCCTCGCTTGTGTGAAAGGCTGGGCGCAACAGGCGGCTGATCTACCACCACCTCATCTGGCACAACAGGCGGCTGATCTGCCACTACTTCATCTGGCATAACAGGCGGCTGATCCGCCACCACCTCTTCTGCAGGAGGAAAGTTATCGACATCGTGCTCGTCATCCTCTTCGTCCGTATTGGTGGACTTCGAGTCAGGCACAGGAATCGTGTTTGCCCTCTTCTTCCTCTCTTAGACCCTTGGGCTTCTTCGCCAAGCCAGTACCCACAATAAAGCTGGTATAGGGCCGCCATATACAAAATCTCCCCTGGCGCCTCAGCCTCAGGAACCGAAAAGCTGGTTCGGGTATGAACCGCGTCATAATAATGCCATGCCCTGATACCGTCAAGGACGCTACCTTCAAAGCCCAGGCAAGAGCTGGGACTATCAAAGAATAGCTGGCTATACCCGAACTGGCGGAAGAACCTGCTGGGCAAGTAGGGCTCCAAGTAGACATTGTTGCGGTTACGGTATACTAGGTGCGCTGGACGGATATTACGCAACCAAAGGAGCATCTTCTCAGGCAAGAGGTGAGGAGGTCCGATAACATCAATATATACCCCCTCACTTATTCAGCGGTAAAATGAGGAACAGACACAAAAAAGTCGTATTCGTCCACTCTCGCCAGCACCCTCCGACAGGCTGGCATAGTGCTACACTCCCAGGGCTGATGGCGATATTGGAAAATAAAAGCATTATCAGCCGTAATGCCGTCTTCTGCTCCAGGCCTCATCAAAGATCGGCAGTACATTAACAGCCACCCCATCAGATAATGGTAGGACAGCTCTATGCGCTCAAAATCCATCGCCATGTCACGGGCGATGACCTTGGACGAGAAGGCGCAAAGGCTATAGTTTATGCACACCATGGCCGGAAGAAGGGCCAGTCTGACCCCAAAGACCAGCTTTACGACAGGAAGGATAAAGTGGCGGCTGATCCTCTCCATGGAACCCACCCCTCTTGAGACCACGCAGTTCCGTAGCCACACCATCAGGAATCCTGCCAAGAGTGCCTTCTCTGACAGCCGCCGCGTACCATGACAAAAATAACTAAAGGAGTCAGTTTGACTCTCAAATGTGTCGCTCATGGCCCTCGATCTCTTGGCAGTCGACGCCAGTTTTTGTACCTCCTCCTGGGTTTGAGGATCTCGAAAAGAAACCCGGCCTGAGGCGCCTAATGTAAAAAGGTATGAGACCCAAGACCTGGTGTGAGGAATGCTCCCTTCCAAGCTACCATCCTTCTTGATGGACGCCTGGTGACAGGTATTGTGGTGACATAACAATTCTCGGTATACGGCAACAAAGCCCGGGAACTGCCGATCTAAATCCTCGAACTCTTTGTTCATAGGGGTGTACACTTCAAAGACTTCTTTCCCCCAGGGTGGCTTGGAAATAACGTACATCTCGTGGAGGGCGAGTCCCAGCTCCCCTCCAGGTGTTAAGAAGGTTCCCGTCCGCCGGTTGTACATCTTCCGGAGAGCCATGAACAACGGCTTATTTAGGGGTAGACCATGACAGGTGCCCCGAATGGCGTAGTAGAGGCCGATCTCACACAGGGGAGTCTCACACTTTCGTAGAATCTACGTGGTCAATTTGGCCCACGCAGGATGGGGTTTATCCAGTTCAGCAACGCCAATCGGCCGACGGGATAGGACCCCTTTCGAGCAAGCTGGTTCAAGAAGGTGTCAGCTTGAGAGAACGTAAAATTGGTACCCGATATGTTATGAAGGTACCCGGAGCCAGTCCCTTCACGTACCGACTGATCGGTTCCCATTCCGCATACGCTGACCCCAAATTCCTGTTATAATGGATGTTACTCATAATCATCCCCGACTTGCTTAGGGTCAAGGAGTCCACCATCTTTCTGTCCAGCGGTAACATGTTGAACCATGACAGAGGAAAATGATGCTCCATCGGAGGGATATGGATCGCCATTCCGTCAAGAGTAAAGTCCCAACTCTCGAATATATCTAGCACTCGGGGGTTCTTCACTGTCAAGGCATCCCCAAAGAGGAACGCCAGCTTAAGGTATTTTCCCTCCAATTGCCCCGAGTTCATCATGGCGCAGAAGAAGTAGAAGGGCTGGTTCCTGATAGCATTCAGCCTCTCCATAGGCTCGTTTGTGGGAAGCTGGTTTGCCACATATTGGATTAGGCGGTCAAATCGTACACCCACACAGATTGGGCCGAACCCACCAGGGGTTCTTCCGCTGATTGACTGGCAGATTCACTGAAAAAGGATAAAAAAACAAAGTTAGAAGATGGCCAGGTGAAACCAACTTAGTGTTTTGGGGCTTATGCGGCTCTATATCGGTAGGGCCTTATGCGGCCCAGTTCAAAATGAGCTTATGCGGCTCGGTTCAGCACGGCCTCATGCAGCCCAGTTCAAAATGAGCTTATGCGGCTCGGTTCAGCACGGCCTCGTACGGCCCATTTCAGACGAGCTTATGCGGCTCGGCTAGGCGCAGCCTCATGCGGCTCAGTTCAGATAAGCTTATGCGTTCTGCTTAGCGAGACATTATGCGGTCCAGTCTAGATGAGCTTATGCGGTTCTGCTTACCGGGGCTTATACGGTTCTGCTTAGCGGGGCCTTATGCAGCACAGTTCAAAGGGTGGCTTATGCGGTCCTGTTCGATGGGGCTTCATGCGGCTCAGCTCAGAGGGACTTATACGGTTCTGTTCGACGGGTCCTTATGCGGTTCAGTTTGCGAAGTGCTTATGCGGCCACTAGACGACTCTCATGCGGCTCGGACATGGGGTATACCCCCATGCGGCTCGAACATGGGACGTATATGCAGCACATACAATTTTAAACAGTTTAATGAAGATGAAGAAGGCCCGCGCACAAAATATGCGACATAGCCATGATGGTTAGGTTCTGAGTTCATGCAATTCCTCCCAAAATCCTTACCAGCAATGGCGGAGTGAACGTCGAGATGAACTTCAGGTGCCGCAGTCGACTTAGAAGCCACTCCCTTACCTTTCGCCGCAGCCATGGAAGTCTTGGGGGCCATCGATGATCGAAGAAAAAGAAGACAGCAGAAAAGCTTGAATAGGGGAAGAAAGTAAAGATTTTCTCTCTAAAAATTACCCTTATTTATAGACGAACAAAGGGGGGCACGTGGACCGATGAATGCTTCGGATTATGTGCAGTAACAAAACTGACTCTTGGGATTTCATCCCTTCACATGCAGGAGATTCATCAAGGCAAAAATCTAAATATTTAATAAACCGACTCTTGGGATTCCTCCAAAAGACGGCTCTAAATCAAAACGAATCCAGAGCAATTAATGGGATGCCTACGTGGCAGAAACAGTATGCGGCCAGAGCGGCCCATGCGGCCAGAGCGGTCTATGCGGCTAGAGAACTCCATGCGGCCAGAGCAGTCTATGCAGTTAGTTCATACGGCCAGAGCAATTTATGCGGCTAGGAAGTCTATACGGCCAGAACAGTCTATGCGGTTAGGAAGTTCATGCGGCAAGAACATCCTATGCGGCCAGAAGGGCTTATGTGGACATAGCCATGCTTCTTATTCAAAGTATTTCAATTTTACAAATTGAAAACTTTGAAGGGGGTCTTGTAGAAGCATGGAAAAGAACTGGAAAGACCATGCGCTCAAAACAGAGGGAGTCTCATACGGTTCAAAGAATCTCTTAAAGCTTCATGCAACTCAATCCTTTAGAGCTTCATGCGGCTCAAAAGTCCTTCAGAGCCTCATGCGGCACAAAAATTGCCAATAGTTCCATGCGGCTCGGGTAAAAGCCACGTGGCTCTATGCGGTTCGCCTCTACAGCTGGCCACCAAGCAGCGCCTCATTTAATTCTCTGACATAACACGACAGCTCTGACATAAAGGTGAATTGACAGCTCTGACATAAAGCTGCAATGATGACTCTGATATAATGGCACGTTCCTAGGGAAACGAAGAAAATCTTTATAGCTGGCACGACCTACCAATTCTGAAGCTCCCTATGCGGCTATCATCCTTCATACGGCAGCCACTCCCATGGGGTTGCTACACCCATGCGGCTCTGACACGTGGCTACCCTTATGCGGTTCGGCTGGGGGCTACCCCTGCGGCTGCTACTCCCATGCGGCTCGGATCATGGTGGGCACCCTCATACAGCTCCGATTTTGGAAAGCCACACCCATGCGGCTCTGACACGTGGCCACCCTTATGAGGTTCGGCTGGGGGCCACCCCATGTGGCTGATACTCCCATGCGGCTCGATCGTGGGGGCCACCCTCATACGCTCCGATTTTGGGAAGCCACACCCATGCGGCTCTGACACGTGGTCACCCTTATGCGGTTCGGCTGGGGGCTACTCCATACGGTGCTACTCCCATGCGGATCGGATCATGGGGGCCACCCTCATACGGCTCGATTAAAGGACTTCCATGCGGTTCAGATAAGGCCACACTCATGCGCCCAACTATGACAGTCCTCCATGCGGT
This sequence comes from Iris pallida, assembly GCA_029216955.1. Classification (NCBI taxonomy): domain Eukaryota; kingdom Viridiplantae; phylum Streptophyta; class Magnoliopsida; order Asparagales; family Iridaceae; genus Iris; species Iris pallida. The sequence goes on along the minus strand of JANAVB010020198.1, from coordinate 10,066,093 downwards.
CGTAGCAGTGGGACACGTGGCAGGAGTTGATCAAATACCAACAATCTAGATTTATGGCAATCGACATAATAGGCAGTTGGGACACGTGGCAGAAGATTGACCAAGATTTATTCACTCAATTTGCTGATATCAACAAATCATCACGATGCAGATTTGTTGCAATCAACATTAATTGCCTATGCAGATTTGGTGCAATCAACATTAACTGTCCAGATTTGTTACAACCAATATTAACGACCCAGACTAATTCCCAACAAACAGGATCAAGGCGAATCTTAATCAAATCCCCAATGCCCACTTTTCAAGGAGCATTCACTGTACACCCCACTTATCACAAATCCCTATAAATAGCAAGGTGACATTCCCTTGCAAAGAGAGGCGGAGCTACAGAGGAGAGAGACAGAGGTACACACAAAGAGAGCGACGCACAGAAGAATCTCCCCACGCATCCCGAGAGCATTTCTTTATCAGAGCCAAGGCTACGTCCGATAGTCCAAAGAGTAAGGCAGAGTTGATAGCACTCTCCCGAGCTCTACCGTCACCCCACATAAAAAACTAAACATTGTACTTAGATTGTTGTACCTAGGTTTTCATCCCTAGGCTTTCTTTGTACGAGCGAGTTTGTGTTGTGAAGTAAAAGTCCAGTCTTCCCATAAAGCTGTTCTGTTCTTTTATAATCAATGGTAAACAACTGGAAGCTAGAGTTTTTCCGACTGTAATAGTCCTTATAAGAGGGAAATCAGTATACATCGCCGTCTTTGCGTTTGCTTTCTGATCTCTATTTATATTTATTTACTTGTGATATTTCTCTATGATCTTGCGGCAAACTTTTTAAATTAGCAGTATTCTGCTGCCTACTCTATTCATCCCCTCTCTAGATTATTGCGCTTTACGATTCGTTCCTATAATTGGTATCAGAGCGGTTATACAAGTAAAGCAAGGTAACATTGCAGTTATATTTTTAATTCTTAACTATTACATAGATCACAACATAACACATGGCAACTGTGCAGTTCACAAGTAAAGGCCAAGCCATAAATAGACCTCCACTGTTTGACGGTACAAATTCACATATTGGAAAACACGGATGAGTTTCTTCTTGAAATATCTAGATTTTGACTTATGGTCTATAGTTATTGATGGCTTATAAAAGCCTCCTCGTATTCTTGTTGAATATGTTTTGGTTGAAAAATCCCATGATAAATATACTGAGGATGAAAAAAAAAAGACCAGTCATGACGTATGTACTATTAACGCTTTATTTTATGCTTTAGACCAGACTGAATTTAACAGGGTATCTATATGCATAACATCAAATAAAGTGTGAAAACTTTTCGAAGTAACCCATGAAAGAACAACACAAGTCAAGGAGTCAAAGATCAGCAGACTTACTCAGGAGTAAAGGCATTCAAGATGAAGCCAAACGAATCTGTCACCCAGATATTTATGAGATTCCTGATATTATAAATCCTCTATCATCATTAGACAAGGAGTACAGTAACCATGAAAGATTTGTAAATTGCTAGGAGCTCTCACAAAGAACTGGATTCCAAAGGCTATAGCAACATTGAAGGGAACGACCTTATAACCATGTCTATTGAAATACTCATGGGTAAGCTACTAACTCATGAGCTAGAACTTCAAGACTTTGAAGATGCTACACCAAAGGAGAAGTCAAAGTCGATCGCTTTCAAAGCTCAACATAGAAGAACTGTCGAAATTAATTCCGACGACAGTGACTTTGACACTGAGGATCAAGCTCTTATAGAAAATTTAAGAAGTTCATGAGATTCAACAGAAGAACGAAGGACTACAACAGCAACAACAACAATAATAACAACGAAGAAGATCCTATCAGCTATGGTTGTAAAAAGAAAGGACACATAAAGAAGGATTGTCCAACAGTATCATTATCAACCAGAAGAGCAGCATATATGACAAAGACTACTTAAAGAATACTACATCCCAAAGATATGCCAATATAAGCATATGGCATGAAAGTAAAGCCAGTGACTCAGAAGACGAGCAATCAGATGATACTGCAAATGTATGTTTGATGGCTTACGATCAGGTAACCACTAACCCCCTGTTTGATACTTATGATGATTTTACCTTTGAGCAACTAGGAGATGCCTATACTAACCTCTTAGGAGATTACAGAAGACTGCATAGTAAATATGAGACCTCTAAGAAGGTACTTAAAGAGTACAAAGGTAAAATAGGAAGACTTACCGACCTACTAGATGAGGTTAGAAGTAGTAATAGTTCTAGTAAGGTAGGTAAGCTTTCTTCTGTTAAGTTGTTATTACACAAGACCCAAAGACTATCCGAAGAGAAGGACAAGACCATTACCCAATTAGAGGAAGACTTACTTAAAGAGAAGAAAGTCTCCAACAATCTATTGTTAGAAATGATGCACTCACTGTTAATATAGCTTGTTACATGACACCTCCAAAAAGTTAGAAACTAGGTTAGGAAAATAGCCTGAAGTTGTTGCTTCCTACCCTAACACGTGTCACTTATCGAATCATCGGAACACGGTCAAACCCAACACTATCATACCTGACCAAACCAAACCTTTGTCCAAAAAGATAAATAGGCATGCATTCTTCTACACTAGAAAACCTAGACCTACCAACAATGCACAACACACTGCATTCAATACTCAACATGCTAGATATCACTATTGTGGCACCATTGGTCATATTTCTTCTGCATGTAGATTTAGAAAGCTTATTGATTTGAAGATTTGTGCATGGATACCGAAAACTAACATTCTACGACCCTACAAGAAATGGATACCAAGTTTTCATCTGTAAATTCTTTTGTAGGTAAAACACCCATCACATGCTATAAGCAAATGGATCCTCGATAGAGGTTGCTCATGGCACATGATCGGTGATGCTTCATTATTCGTAACACTGTCGAAGAAGAAAGAAGGATACGTTTCCTTCGGTAATAATTTGAAAGGGTACATAATTGGTATTAGAAATATTGGTAAGGTCCTCTACCCTATGATTAAAGATGTATATCTAGTTACCGAGTTAAAACATAATCTGCTCAGCATAAGCCATTTAGCTTACTATGGTTATAGTATTAACTTCATCAAAGATAAATGTACTATAGTTGATAGCTCAACTGGTAGTACTATCTTTGAAGGTATCAGGGAAGACAATATATATATTTTCTATTTGTTAGAAGATACTAACAAAGCAGGTAGATGCTTGATGGCCAAAAGTGATGGGAGTCAAGTATGGCACATGAGACTCGGTCATGCAAACATGGACATAATTTCAAGATTATCCACAAAGAAGCTGGTACGAGGCTTACCAGACATTTCTTTCAAGAATGATACGGTATGAAGTGAATGTGAAAAGAACAAAGCTATCTAATCCATTTTTAAGTCCAAGAACGTTGTAAGTACCACTAGAACTCTATAATTACTGCATATGGATTTATTTGGACCTAGTAGAATTGCTAGCCTAGGTGGTAAGTTATATGCTTTTGTATTTGTAGATGATTTCTCTAGATATACGTGGGTATATTTTCTTGCACGCAAGAACGATGCATTATCAGAATCCGTCACCTTTTGCAAGAAAGTGCAAAACGAAAAAAGTTTCATGATTACTCGTATTCAAAGTGATCATGGCGACAAATTTGAAAATGCAGAGTTCAAGCAATTTTATGACACACACGGTTATTTGCATGAGTTCTCTTGTCCTAGGACTCCACAACGAAATGGAGTCATGGAACGTAAGAACAGGACTCTATCTGAAATGGCTAGAGTTATGTTAAACCAGTTTAGTCTACCTAAATATCTATGGGCTGAAGCTGTCAATACAGTGTGCTATGTTCTAAATAGGGTTCTAATTCGACCTATATCGAAGAAGACTCCCTATGAGCTATGGTTTGATAGAGCTCCCTTTGTTTCTTATTTCAAAATATTTGGTTGTAAATGCTTTATTCTTAATACTAGAGACAATCTGGGAAAATTTGACGAAAAGGCCGATGAAGGTATCTTTTTAGGTTATGCGACAAAGAGCAAAGGGTACATAGTCTTCAACAAGAGAACCATAATCATCGAAGAATCAATAAATGTTATATTTGACAAACTAAATCAACATTCAGTCGATGATGATGATGATGAAGACATAAGTATACCAAGTATAGCTCTTGCAGAACCTTCACACAAAGCACCAGCTGATTCTCCAAGCAAATCACGTATAGAGCCAGAAGTCGGAACCAACAATCCAGAGGATATGCTAAAAGAAATGAGATTTTTAGCAGACCATCCAAAGGACTTGGTAATTGGTGAGATTACTAGGGGTGTAAGTACTCGTTCCTCTAGTAAAGATATAGCTTCCTGTTTTGCTTTTATTTCACAGCTTAAACCTAAAAATATTGAAGAAGCATGTAGTGATAATTTTTTGTTAGATTCTATGCAAGAGGAATTGAACCAATTTGAACGGAATCAAGTTTGGGAACTTGTTCCCAAGCCTATTGATCATCCGGTCATTGACACCCGCTGGGTATTCCGAAATGAAATAAATGAGAATGGCTTAGTGACTCGTAAGAAGTCTCGACTCATAGCTCAAGGATACAACCAGGAAGAAGGTATCGACTACGATGAGACTTATGCCCCAGTTGCGAGATTAGAACCCATTCACTTGTTATGTGCATTTGCATGTTTTCATAACTTTAAATTATTTCAAATGGATGTCAAAAGTGCATTTTTGAATGATTTTATAAAAAAAAAAGTTTATGTAGCTCAACCTTCAGGTTTTACTAAATTCAAAAATCTTGATTATGTTTTCAAGTTGAAGAAAGCCTTATATGGTTTGAAACAAGCCCCTTGTGCTTGGCAGGATCGTCTAAGCTATTTTCTACTTGACACCGGTTTTACAAAAAGGAAGGTTGATACTACACTGTTTTAAAATCTTTTAATGACAATCTTCTTTTAATTCAAATTTATGTAAATGATATCATTTTTGGATCTACTAATGAATCTTTTTGTCAAGAATATTCAAAGTGTATGCAGAATGAGTTTGAGATGAGCTTGATGGGAGAACTAAAATTCTTTCTCGGACTGCAAATCAAACAAACCAATGATGGGACGTTCATTAATCAAGCCAAGTACACAAAAGGCTTATTAAAGAAGTTCGATCTAAAAGCAGAAAAACTACTTGGTACTCCGATGGCAACTTCGACTAAGCTTGATATTGATGAACAAGGCAAACTGGTCGACATACATAAGTATCAAAGTATGATTAGTAGTTCACTTTATTTAATTGTTAGTCGTCCTGATATAATGTTTAGTGTTCGCTTGTGTGCACTTTTCAGGCTAACCCTAAGGAATCACATCTGTGCGCGGTTAAGATTATCTTTCGATACCTTAAAGGCACTTCTTTTGTCGGCTTATGGTATCCCAAAACTATGTCGTTTCACCTAAGCAGTTATTTGGATACTGATTTTGCTGGATGCAAAGTAGATAGAAAAAGTATCAGAGACACATGTCATTTCCTAGGCAAAGCTCTAGTCACTTAGTTTAGCAAGAAATAAAATTATGTCACATTATCAACGATAAGGCTGAGTATAACGCTGCAGGACGTTGTTGTGCAAAAATGTTGTGGATGAAGCAAATCTTAGAAGACTTTGGCTTAATGTACACACACACATACCCATTTTTTGTGACAACACTAGTACTATCAATTTGACTAAGAATCCTGTATGTCACTCTCGCACTAAGCATATTGAGATTTGACATCATTTTCTTAGAGATCATCAAAGAAATGGAGATATAAACCTTGTATACATAGACACAGAGAATCAATTAGCTGATATCTTTACAAAACCTTTAGCGAAAGATCGTTTCAAATATTTACGTCGAGAATTAGGAATTTTAGATATCAATAATATTAATTAATTTTGTTTTATCAATTATTTTTTAATACTCAAAAAGTGTTTTTGAGACAAGCCTACAAAGGGTCTGTCTGTCACCACGACTACGGTCGAAGCGAAGCGATATTTAATTATTTTTCGGTGAACTCCCGTTAGCTAGGACAGTACCCCTATAGCTAATCTGAAACAGTCGCTATGTAACAAAATTTAATTTATAAAATAATATTAATTATATTAATTGAAATTTAAAATTACTGAACTTGGTATTAAATAATTGAAAGGGGATAATAAAAGAATGTGGCCTGAAAATTTTGTTTTTTAAAATTCATCAAAAGAACCCTAGGCGAACTAGTCCTAAGTTTGGCCAGAGTTCTGTTGGCGGTATATACTTTTAAGTCAGAACCCGAGGCCCATTCTCTTCATCTCTTCCAAACTCCTCTTTCAAACAGCAGCTGTCGCTCGAGCCCTCTCCAAACCCTAGAAACTCTCCAACCCATTGCTTCCATTCTACTTGGAGATTTCAATCCAAAATTAAGATTCGTGCAGAGAATCTCGATCTCTGCCATATACTCAATTCTCTGAATGTGAGCACCCTAAATTTCGGGTTGATTTTTTTAAATTTTTCTGATTGATTTAGTTTTAATAAATAATTTATTCTGTTATTTATCTTTAAGTGTACTTTTTCGTGCCATTGATATTTGGAGTGCCAGGGATGTTCAACTCTGGAAATCTTCTTCACGAGTTTTGGAGTGGACAGGATTACCTTCATGATGGTATATAGTATCCCACTCAAACTTGTTCCCTTGTGCTCTTTTTGCTTCGTAGAACTTCGGGTCGAATTAGACCATTTGATTATTAATTGATTTTTCCACTCTTTTCCTTGATCATTATTAGCACGTTGCCGTGACTTTTAATTTGGGAGCGCAAGACTAGTCAGTTTCTTGAAATTAACTTCTCATGCAAGATCTACTCGAGACGCTCGTCATTCATGACCTTCGTGTCCCACTCAGACACGCCATTTTATGCTCTATTTGCTTTACACAACTTTCCTGACACGTGACCCGATTTTATTTTACCCCACGGTGTCACATTTATTTTCCAACTTGATTTGTGGGTACCCTGTCGACCAAAACCTGTCAGCCCCAATTATGGACATGGCCCACATTGAGCCTACTATCCGCATGCCACTTGTGTCCCATTTATTAGAATCCCCATGTGCTACTTATTTACTCATAATCATCAGCACATATTTTTATTTGATTTTTGCACAATGTCCGATTTTGGATCCAATCCGGCTCCACTGAACCAAACCCCAGCTTCATTTTTCCTCTCTCATGATGCCCTCATTTTTCTTACCCAAAAATAATATTAAATACCCTATCTACCTATTTCAATATTTATTGGAATTTCTATTTATTTAATCCCTATTGGAATGACCCAATTTTAGCCATTTAAATTCTAGCCTTTGGATCCCCCATTTAATCCCATCCATTAATTCCTTCATGCAACTTTTTCCCCAATACCCCTATGCATTGGCCGGCCCTAACTCCAAAGTTTCTAAATCACTCCCTCTCTCTCTTCCTTTCTATTATTTTTTTTCCAAACAAAAACAACAACACCAACACTACACACCCGACCACCACTTCCCCCATGGCAGCACCTTGGCCGAGCTCCTCCTGGCCCGACCATCAACCCCCTCCGGTTGGCCGACACTGTCGCCACTCCCTGGCCGTCGGCCACAACCGCCACCAGCCACCTCTCCTACTCTCCTCCTCCTTCTTCTCTACATTTAGAAACCACCACCACTTAAATCACCATCATCAACACCCTGGCCGCCACCGTCGCCCTCCGGCCGACCGCTGTACCACCACCTCCATCTCGCCGTAGCTGCTGCACCCGACCAGCGTGCCACCAGCAGCAGCAGCTGCTGCACGCATGCAGGCGCGTACGCGTGCGCGCGGGCCGCCGTCGTGCGCCATCGCGCCGCCGTGCGACCGCCGTGGCCCCCTGGCCGTGCGCCCCACTCCGGCGAGTTCTCCCCTGGCGGCCACCGTCCTCCGGGACGTGCCGTCAAGACGATTCGTACGTTTCGCACGAAGTTCCGTCGTGACGCGCGCGGGATTGATTCAGAATTTACGTTCCGTCGCAGCAACTTCGCGTGCATTTTCCCAGAAATTCGACCGTTGGATCGGCGATTTCTTTGCTCTGTCACAATCTCGGTATATCCACCTTCACCCCTGTCAATTTTCGTCTGTTAATTTTATCGTTTGATACATCAAAACCGGCCACCAAGTTGACCGTTTAAATTGTATTAAATTTGGACAGTTTCGCGAGGCTAACTTCGTCAGCTTGTATCTCCTCCATCGCAGCTCCTCTTGGTGTGCTACCAGTTCCTGTGTGAAGCTGGTATAACCCTCTTATTACCCCTCCAGTTTTGTTTCATTGTGAGCTTGTTTGATTGGTTGAATTCGATGCCAAAGTTGGCTGTCCGAATTCATAATTTCTAACTTATAAAATTCCATTTTTGAACACGGGACTCCAGATTTCATTTCTGACACCACCATAAGACTCGTGGCATCGTTCTGGCATGTTTTCATATAAAATTTGTTAGATTTGGAGAACGTGGGCCCTGGCACATTTTTCGATGCAAAGTGGGTCCCACATTCTGGGTCAACGGGACTTTTTGACGTCGGCTCATCGGAATCCAATTCCGGATATACCGTTGAGTTCGTATCGTCATTCTGGACTCGTTGACATATAATTTGCTAGGTTTTGGTGGACATTGGATCGGATACGCATTTCGGTGCAAGTCGGATACTAATATCCGGGTCAACGGGTGATTTTGAGATCGGCTCATCAGAATCCAATTTCGGAGATACGGTTGAGCTCGTATTATCATTCTGGACTCGTTGACAAGTAGTTTGCTGAGTTTTGAGAACATTGGCTCCGGCACGCATTTCTGTGCAAACCGAAATTCTAAGTTCTGGTCAACGGACCAAATTGAGATCGGGTCAACGGAATCCAATTTTGGAGATACCGTTGGGTTCGTATCGTCATTCTGGTTTCGTGGACATATAATTTGTTATATTTTGTAGACTTGTTTTCTAGCACGTTTTTCGGTACAAAACGGCTCCGACACGGATACCGTTTTGACCCGAAATTACCTTTTTGCCCTTGTGTCCAAATTGGACCGATGGGTAGACTATCCTAGCTAATTTGACCATTCTGGACACGTTGGCGATGTTCATTTCATCTTCCGACAATGTTTATTGATAATTTCTCTGAGTTTAACCTTTTTATAATTTATTAATAATTAATTCTTATAATGTTCGTAGTTTGGGATTAGTACAACAAAACTGAGATCAGTCAATTCCAGTGATCTCACATCGCTAAAATTGACAAGATGAACACGTGGATCATTATAATAAGATTATCAAACTTACCATTGATATTCTTATCTCAATTTGCGTGTCGTAAGTTTTGACGTACGAATAACGGAGTACACTTTATATCTTTAATAATTAGACTAGAATTGACCCTGTTTGACCAGAGTTGACCAGTTGATCCAAAGTCAACTGTAAGTCAACACTTGACCTAGTTTGACTAGATTATTGGCCGGAGTCGACCTAGAGTTGTTTTGACTTAGAAGAACCTAGGATAATGTAGATTGATTATAGAGATTCATTTATTATAACTTGAACACCTTGTAACCTGTGTTGCTTTAAATAGGACTCTGTGGCTTCAGTTGGACCCCCTATACTTATCAGCTGTTCAGGTTATCAGGTGAGTACATTCTCTGATCATTTCATATCCTGTTTAGAATTATTTTCTGCAGTAGATTACTTTACTTGTACTGTCACGTTGGTCACACAGATTGGTACTATATGGATCCCTTCTTGAGATGTTATCCTTAGGGAGAATCGGGTACTACATGTTCTGTGCGTTTCACTTACATGGCGTATCACTATGCTTCATTGGTTCTTCGATCACTTGTGACATATACTCTTATGATCACAGAGTCTTCCTGGAATCCTTATCAAATTTATTGGGTCTCCTAGAATCCCAATTTATGGGACATCTATGTATCACCCTTCGGGGGCCTGTGCATGGAATCATAACATAACCTGGTTGGATCTGTGTGTATTGATTGGGGGAACGGAGGAGTAGAAGTGGACATGTGAATAATACACCAGTAGTGTAGCATCAGAATCATTCCATAGTATAGCATCAGAATTATCCCATGCCATTTATATGTCCATGTTGTACTCTGACTCACTAGCCACATATTAGTTCTCTATTTATAGTAGATATTTCTATTACAGCTTTTTCTCTCTGTTTACATATTGTACTTCTTTCAGTACTTGTATCTTACTTTACTGCATGATTATATTTTCTAACCTGCTATGAACTGTTGAGATATACTGTGCTCGCTCCAGTCCTGACTGGACCTGTTGATAAATTTTACAGATAGCCTGGAGGTTGCCTGCTAGCCTAGAGGAGACAGTAGAGGTGTATAGATAGCTAGGGTTTTGCTTATAGTTTATTTTCAGTCGTCTTGAGTTGTATTTATGGATTACTGTATTTGAGTTTTGAGATGTATTCTGAGTTTGTATCGTAGACACTTAGACTTCTATCTGCTGTATCTCTTTTGGATTTCATGTTTTATCTATCTTCCATTATGCTCTACCTTAGATGTGATTGAGTTTACATTCTGCTATGTCACCCCCATTCGGGGAGTATAAACTGCTTAGCCTTATACTGTTAGATGTATGAGACCTAGGACAGCGTTCTACCGCCGACACTGCAGCGTAGGCTGGGCGTTGTTACGTTCTCGTTCCCTTACTCTAGGGTGCGGGTCGTGACACATTTTTAGTGGTGGCCCATGCAGGTCGAGTTTATGCAGTGGCATTCGAACTAGATTACCACTACAGCCTGCAGTAGGAATAGGATATATTTTTGAAGATACTCAATCACAATTAGGATCCCTTGAGAGATTCCTGGGACGACCCTTGAGAATTCTGTTTAACTCCGATTTGAAAACTCTTTTTCCTTGATTTGATTTATCTTTACTTTCTGTTATTGAATTTGATTTTGATGTATTATTATTGAATTTGAGTTTGTATTTATTGATTTTGATGAAGATTGTGGAATTTTGAATCTTGATGTTAGCTGTAGCATCCGAGTTTGTAATTATATGATTTGAAGGATTTTGTTCATTTTTGAATTTTGATGTTCGTTGATAAATTTGATTTTTTTTTTGGTATTCATTGTTGATTTAATTTAATTTTTGGCAAGATGAAATTATATAGGCTAGGTCATCTAAGTTATGGAAATCTTGTCTTCTATAGTCACATTAGCCAGCATGGTGAGGACATATAGTCTGACTTTGGATATATTTTTCGGGTGTAGGAATTTAAGGTTTTCGCAGCCAAGCTAGCGACATCACGAAAATGTTAAATACCATAATTCTAGAGGTATGTGCATAAGTCAAGGACTCTGTGATTATCGTAGCCTTGCTCACTAGTATGACGAAGATTTAGAGTACCATGAATTTGGATAGACGCATATGATTATCAGATTGTACCTTAAATATTTTCGAACATATTTTTGCTACATTTGTTTCAGTCATTCAAAAAAAAAAAGAATTATTGTTGTTTTGTTTTGTTTTGTTTCTCATTGTTTACTTAGGAGTAGCTTGTGTAACTTCTTACCATGAAATTTTTCTTAATACCATGAATCGATGATTTTGCTAGACCTTATCTTGGATTGATATTTTAGCTCTGGGTTTCAAAATGATTCTTCTTTAAACAGATAAGTAAAACAGATTTTATCGTTATTTCTTTCTTGCTACTATTCTTGTATTAGATAATAATAAACTGTCTTGATTTCGTCAATCACCTACTTTACAATTTTGGTAGGAATCTGAATGTTGGTCTTAACATAGAATTAATTTTTATATTGGGACATGAGAATATATATATATGAATATATATAGTGGAAATTTTCCTGACACTTATGCATGCTACACTTTGATTTCCACCTATTTGAATACATATTAATGTCCCTAATGTTTAAATTTTCAAAATCCCAATATTTCCGATTCTCTGCTTTTCCTAGCTTAACTCATAATTTAAATATAAAATTTCATGATAATAGTTTTATTTACATCACTGCACACGTAAGTTATACATAGGATTTCGATTCAAAAAAATTTGGTTGAATTTTGTGTTTGAATTTGTCCAATCTGAGACTGTGTACATATTGACCCTTGATACGGGATTCCAAATGCTAGTTCAACTTGCTGTTATTTTTTTATGTAATATTTTGAGCTATATACCTTGTAGTATGTAGGAATATAATATTAGGCTTCATATTCTTACATGTTAGGTTGTGATAAACATCGAGTTGGTTTTGATGTTCAAATTTCTCCAAGATCCTGAAAACTGAATACATGTTAACATTTTCACATTGGTTTCCATTGCTTAGTTCAATTTCAGATTTAACATGTAATATTGAACTGTATGCGTAGATAAATGTATAGATAGTATGTTAGGGTTCATTTCTATTATGTTAGGATGTGTTGGGAGCATTGAGATTCGTTACGATGTTCAAAACCCTAAAATCTGAAACTGCGTTATGTTCATATTACCCTGGTTTAAATGTTAGCTTATTTTTAGATTTTTTTTATGTAAATGCTGAACTAAAACTGGGTTTAACCTTTCAATACTAAGCTATAACCCTGTACAAGGACACACACACACACCCTAACTTAGTATACCCTGTCATGTAACCTAACATTTCCTCTCTATGTTATGATCATGTACCTGTATAGATATATATATAGAGTTTATGCATACATGTTATAACGTATATAGATACATAACTAAATCTCTACCTCTTTACAGATGTATATGGTTAGCCATGCATGTTATGAGTAAATAGGTTGTGTATTGTAGATTGTTTAACCAATATGCCATGAGTAGTGTAACTGGATAACTATTGTTTGAAACCCAAATCCTCATATACAATTTCATGTATATTTCACCTACACACACGCCTACTATCTAACCATATGAACATGTCCCCATACACATAATGCTAGTTTTCCCCCTCTAACGCTCTCTATATATATATTGTGATTGGATTTCAATGCTAGTGATTTTCAATTCCTTAATTTTTGAATTTGATTTTTCTGTACCCTTTATAGATAATTTGTAGTTGCCTTTATTTTCTTATGATAAGTACCAGTTTTCATATAGGATGGTAGACTGCCTTACAGTTTTGATGGTTTGTTGTTTCTATAACTTCTCTAGTTTACCACCCTGGATTGCTTGTGTGTTTTGATACCCTATGACCATTTTGGTTTAGCATGACTAGTATACGTAGATGAGACTTAACTACCACCGTATGCCATGACCCTGTATGCCGTTCTTTTTTTGATGGTATAATTTGTTTAAGTTCTGGGACTTGATTGTGGGGGTTTGACCTAGAAGGAGTATGAACAATTTTAATTTCGAGGACGAAATTTTTATAAGGTGGGTAGGATGTGAGCACCCTAAATTTCGGGTTGATTTTTTTAAAATTTTTATGATTGATTTAGTTTTAATAAATAATTTATTCTGTTATTTATCTTTAAGTGTACTTTTCCGTGCCATTGATATTTGGAGTGCCAGGGATGTTCAACTCTGGAAATCTTCTTCACGAGTTCTGGAGTGGACAGGATTACCTTCATGATGGTATATAGTGTCCCACTCAAACTTGTTCCCTTGTGCTCTTTTTGCTTCGCAGAACTTCGGGTCGAATTAGACCATTTGATTATTAATTGATTTTCCCACTCTTTTCCTTGATCATTATTAGCACGTTACCATGACTTTTAATTTGGGAGCGCAAGACCAGTCAGTTTCTTGAAACCAACTTCTCATGCAAGATCTACTCGAGACGTCCGTCACTCATGACCTTCGTGTCCCACTTAGACACGCCATTTTGTGCTCCATTTGCTTCACACAACTTTCCTGACACGTGACCCGATTTTATTTCACCCCACGGTGGCACATTCATTTTCCAACTTGATTTGTGGGTACCCTGTCGACCAAAACCTGTCAGTCCCAATTATGGACATGGCCCACATTGAGCCTACTGTCCGCATGCCACTTGTGTCCCATTTATTGGAATCCCCATGTGCTACTTATTTACTCATAATCATCAGCACCTATTTTTATTCAATTTTTGCACAATGTCCGGTTTTGGATCCAATCCGGCTCCACTGAACCAAACCCCAGCTTTATTTTTCCTCTCTCATGACGCCCTCATTTTTCTTACCCAAAAATAATATTAAATACCCTATCTACCTATTTCAATATTTATTGGAATTTCTATTTATTTAATCCCTATTGGAATGACCCAATTTTAGCCATTTAAATTCTAGCCTTTGGATCCTCCCATTTAATCCCATCCATTAATTCCTTCATGCAACTTTTTCCCCAACACCCCTATGCATTGGCCGGCCCTAACTCCAAAGTTTCTAAATCTCTCTCTCTCTCTCTTCCTTTCTATTATTTTTTTCAAACAAAAACAACAACACCAACACTACACACCCGACCACCACTTCTGTCATGCCCCAGAACCAGAATACTGGAGAGCGGGGGAATAACTCAGCCAGCTACGTATTACGGGTAGATGAATACCGTATAATACGATCAATGTTGTCTAAAAGACGAGGGGTGCATACTACGTAAAAGTCTCACTATGGTCACTTCACATCTATTGTCTCAATCATTCAAACAAGAAAACAAAAAAATAGAGAACATATAAGATAAAGCAGTAAGGCGTCCCAAACGCTTAATCAAAATGTTCTTGATATCTGACTTTACAAAAATACAGCCAGATGATGTAGCAAAAGTATACACAATTGTTATCAGCTGCAGCCTGACTTTAGTTACAATTATGTAAAAAGTAAGTACAAGACAATCCGACTAACATGTCGGTGCCAAACGACAAAGTATAAAGTATTTAACAAAACGAGCGGGGAAGTAAGAAAACCCACTCGAGTCCTCCTGCGATCATCCTTCTAGTGTTGACCATCTTGGAGGTAGAAGTAAGCTGGATCCTCGGGGACTGGCACTAAATCTGGCCATGCAAAACCAGAGAGGTTAGACCTCTAATAGCAAGTACCACAAGGGAGGACGATATGAAGGACTAAACCAGTAAGTAAGAGAATATAATAATAGATCTCTGCTTGCTACTAGGACTCACATCACATCAAGACACTTCGAACCAACCTCCCAACCAAACAAGGACAGAAGTTGGCCCGTCATGTCCTGACATTCTGATCATCCCAGTTAGGTAACAGAGTAGGTACAGTACACAAACAAATCATCTTGAACGGCCAATCAACTACTACGGCTTGCTACTGTGTGTTCCAAGTTATCCTGGAATAATGCAATTAGGGATTCCTCAGTTCTTACTATGTGCAAGCAAGGCTAGTCTATCCAGTCAATCAATTGGCCCATGCATGAATTAGACGAGTCCTAGCAGGACGCTCGTCAATATACAATATACAATAATAATAAAAGCAGATACTGTTCCCTGCCCGTGTGGCAGATTTACAGTATCTGTGGGAACCAGCCGGCCCGTCGGGTACTACTCGTTCCAAGGGGGCTGCCATGTAAGAATTCGGGAATCCATTCTCTCCATGCAATCATTATTTTATTTAACTTAATAGTCCCTACGTTGAGTGAAATCCCATGCCGTGGATCATGGTCATTCAAATGAGTACTTTCGTACGGGGTACGATATGCACAACTCTACAACGATACCAGTGCGGTTAGGTTGCAGGTCTTACATAGCGTAATGCAACAATCAAATCTAACCACGGTAATCATGCCTTGACCATAAAGTACACATACTTCTTTCGTAGAAAAATAACTAAATAATTAAATAAATAATTTGAAGCCTGCATGTGCCTGTATGTCAATATTCGAGATTAGCCAGTCGATTACAATAGTTCATTTCATGAACGTGTCTCATTCATTTAATTCAATAAGACGACTAGCCAGCCTCTTTAGTTCCAACTAGGAACGCATGATCAATTTTAGTCAAGCTAACAATTATTATCAATGGTGACAAGGCATGATCAATTATTAATCAAGATAACAATCAATGTTAATTACTGCCAAATTCGGGAAATAAAATTCATTTCAATCGTGTCAATCAAATCGCAATTTACCAAGTTCAGGACAAAAGGCGTAAGGATATAAAATGGATGTAAAATATCTAATAGGATATAAAATGGATATAAAATATCTAATAAAATATCAATATTCAGGGCTATAGAATAGTCATGCGGCTAAGTCTAATACGGCCAGGATGGATCTTATGCGGCAAGGAAAGGAGTCGGGTTCATGCGGCTCAGGGGGTAGAGGCACATGCGGCCGAAAAAGACAAGACACATGCGGTCAGCGGAATGGGTACTCATGCGGCTGGCGGTAAATGAGTCCATGCGGCTCAACCAAGTCGAACCCCATGCGGTCGGGTCAAGGAGATTGCTTATGCGGCTTATAAGGTTCAGGACCTCATACGGCCAGCGAGTGAGTCTGGTTCATGCGGCTGGGTTTAGGAGAGAAATCCATGCGGTCAAGAAAGGAATTCAGTCCTATGCGGCTGAGAGTCTCATGCGACTGAGTTACTTGCCGCATAAAGTGTCATGCGGCCAAGTCAAGCCCATGCGGCCAGGAGAAGGAGTACAAGTTCATGCGGTTTAAGAAAGACGAGGGCGCATATGCGGTTAAGTGGGGAAAGTCCATGCGGCTGAGAATCACTTGCCGCATGATTTATTCATGTGGTCAAGTCAAGTACTGTTCTTCTTCTCCAAGTTTCAGAGAAGAACACCATGAACCCAAGCTTCAAAGTCCCATAAAACCTTCATCCAGAGTCCAAATTCGAACTTCCTTAGGTCAAAATTGGGTAGAACAAAATTTTCTACAACATGGAACCATCAAAACTTGAAGATATCAAAGTTTACTAGATCAAAACCTAAGAAACCCAAAAATGTAACAAACTTAGATCTACAACAAATTAGCCATGGAAATTGAAAATGCTAAGTACTAAAGAGACTTAGAATCAAATAAGGAGGATGATGGAACAATAATAATGGGGATCCATCAAGAAGCAAGTTGGCACTTGCCTACGGTTTGGTAGGTGGAGAGAGTAAAGAAGAAGAAGAAGAAGAGGAGTAATGGTGAGAATGAGTAATGAGGAGAGAGAATGATGAGGGTGGCTTTAAATATGGAAGGGGTGGTAGGTGGGAGTTGGGCCGGGTCCAATGGGTCCAATGGGTCGGGTTGCACGGGTCCAACAAGGCTAAACCGAAAGTAAGACTAAAGCAGAAAATAAAATGCAGGTAATAAAATTACAGGAAGAAATATAGAAATAAAATTGCAGGAAATAAATTAACATGAAAATTAAAGAGCAGCTAATTAATTAACATAAAAATTTAAAGAGCAGATAATAGAATTACAGAAAAATAAAGTGCAGAAAAATAAAATGCAGATAATTAATTAACATGAAAATTATTAAGAATTTAAATACAGGATACTACATGATAAATGCTAAATAAATACATTCAGGCAATATACGTATTAAAATACGCATTCTGGGAACGGGGAGTGACAACTTCCCCCATGGCAGCACCTTGGCCGAGCTACTCCTGGCCCGACCATCAGCCCCCTCCGGCTGGCCGACGCCGTCGCCACTCCCTGGCCGTCGGCCACAACCGCCACCAGCCACCTCTCCTACTCTCCTCCTCCTTCTTCTCCATATTTAGCAACCACCACCACTTAAATCACCATCATCAACACCCTGGCCGCCACCGCCGCCCTCCGGCCGACCGCCGCACTACCACCTCCATCTCGTCGCAGCCGCCGGCCTCTGCCGCAGCTGCTGCACCCGGCCAGCGCACCACCACCAGCAGCAGCTGCTGCACGCATGCACGCGCGCGCACGCAGGCCGCCGCCATGCGCCGCCGCGCGGCCGCCGTGGCCCCCTGGCCGTGCGACCCACTCCGACGAGTTCTCCCCTGGCGGCCACCGTCCTCCGGGACGCGTCGTCGAGACGATTCGTGCGTTTCGCACGAAGTTCCGTCGTGACGCATGTGGGATTGATTCAGAATTTGTGTTCCGTCGCAGCGACTTCGCACACGTTTTCCTAAAAATCTGACCGTTGGATCGGCGATTTCTTTGCTCCATCACAATTTCGGTATATCCACCTTCACCCCTATCAATTTTTGTCCGTTAATTTTATCGTTTGATACATCAAAATCGGCTACCAAGTTGACTGTTTAAATTGTATTAAATTTGGACAGTTTCGCGGGGCCAACTTCGTCAGCTTGTATCTCCTCCACCGCAGCTCCTCTTGGCATTTTACCAGTTCCTGTGCGAAGCTGGTATAACCCTCTTACTATCCCTCCAGTTTTGTTTCATTATGAGCTTGTTTGATTGGTTGAATTCGACGCCAAGTTGGCCGTCCGAATTCGTAATTTCCAACTTGTAAAATTCTATTTTTGAACACGGGACTCCAGGTTTCATTTCTGACACCACCATTAGACTCGTGGCATCGTTCTGGCATGTTTTCATATAAAATTTGTTAGATTTAGAGAACGTGGGCCCTGGCACGTTTTTCGGTGCAAAGTGGGTCCCACATTCTGGGTCAACGAGACTTTTTGACGCCGGCTCATCGGAATCCAATTCCGGATATACCGTTGAGTTTGTATCGTCATTCTGGACTCGTTGACATATAATTTGCTAGGTTTTGGTGGACATTGGATCGGACACGTATTTCGGTGCAAGTCGGATACCAATATCCGGGTCAACGGATCATTTTGAGATCGGCTCATCGGAATCCAATTCCGGAGATACCGTTGAGTTCGTATCATCATTCTGGACTTGTTGACAGGGAGTTTGCTGGGTTTTGAGAACATTGGCTTCGGCACGTATTTTCGTGCAAACCGGAATTTCAAGTTCTGGTCAACGGACCAAATTGAGATCGGGTCAACGGAATCCAATTCTGGAGATACCGTTGGGTTCGTATCGTTATTCTGCTTTTGTGGACATATAATTTGTTATATTTTGTAGACTTATTTTCTGGCATGTTTTTCGGTGCAAAATGGCTACGACACGGATACCGTTTTGACCCAAAATTACCTTTTTGCCCTTGTGTCCAAATTGGACCGATGGGTAGGCTATCCTAGCTAATTTGACCATTCTGGACACGTTGGCAATGTTCATTTCATCGTCCGACAATGTTTGTTGATAATTTTTCTGAGTTTAACCTTTTTATAATTTATTAATAATTAATTCTTATAATGTTCGTATTTCGGGATTAGTACAACGAAACTGAGATCAGTCAATTCCAGTAATCTCACATCGCTGAAATTGACAAGATGAACACGTAGATCATTATAATAAGATTATCAAACTTACCATTGATATTCTTATCTCAATTTACGTGTCGTAAGTTTCGACGTACGAATAACGGAGTACACTTTATATCTTTAATAATTAGACTAGAATTGACCCTGTTTGACCAGAGTTGACCAGTTGACCCAAAGTCAACTGTAAGTCAATACTTGACCTAGTTTGACTAGATTATTGGCCGGAGTCGACCTAGAGTTATTTTGACTTAGAAGAACCTAGGATAATGTAGATTGATTATAGAGATTCATTTATTACAACTTGAACACCTTGTAACATGTATTGCTTTAAATAGGACTCTGTGGCTTCAGTTGGACCCCCTATTCTTATCAGCTGTTCAGGTTATCAGGTGAGTACATTCTCTGATCATTTCATATCCTGCTTAGAATTATTTCCTGCAGTAGATTACTTTACTTGTACTGTCACTTGGTCACACGGATTGGTACTATATGGATCCCTTCTTGAGATGTTATCCTTAGGAAGCATCGGGTGCTACATGTTCTGTGCGTTTCACTTACTTGGCATATCACTATGCTTCATTGGTTCTTCGATCACTTGTGACATATACTCTTATGATCACAGAGTCTTCCTGGAATCCTTATCACATTTATTAGGTCTCCTAGAATCCCCATTTATGGGACATCTATGTATCACCCTTCGGGGGCCTGTGCATGGAATCATAACATAACCTGGTTGGATCCTTGTGTATTGATTGGGGGTACGGGGGAGTAGAAGTAGACATGTGAATAATACACCAGTAGTGTAGCAACAGAATTATTCCATAGTGTAGCATCAGAATCATCCCATGCCATTTACATGTCCATGTTGTACTCTGACTCACTAGCCACATGTTAGTTCTCTATTTATAGTAGATATTTCTATTACAACTTTCTCTCTCTGTTTACATACTGCACTTCTTTCAGTACTTGTATCTTACTTTACTGTATGATTATATTTTTAACCTGCTATGAACTGTTGAGATGTACTGTGCTCGCTCCAGTCCTGACTGGACTTGTTGATAAATTTTACAGATAGCCTGGAGGTTGCCTGCTAGCCTAGAAGAGATAGTAGAGGTGTATAGATAGCTAAGGTTTTGCTTATAGTTTATTTTCAGTCGTCTTGAGTTGTATTTATGGATTACTGTATTTGAGTTTTGAGATGTATTCTGAGTTTGTATCTTAAACACTTAGACTTCTATCTGCTGTATCTCTTTTAGATTTCATGTTTTATCTATCTTCCATTATGCTCTACCTTAGATGTGATTGAGTTTACATTCTGCTATGTCACCCCCATTCGAGGAGTATAAGCTGCTTAGCCTTATACTGTTAGATGCATGAGACCTAGGACAGCGTTCTACCGCCGACACTGCGGCGTAGGCTGGGCGTTGTTACATTCTCGTACCCTTACTCTAGGGTGCGGGTCGTGACACTGAAGGTATAACATTCTCCTTCTATCTCCTTCAATTCATTAGTTTCAATTCAATTTTGGTAGAAAATGCCTAAGGGATTCACTCCATCCAAGATGAAGAAGACAATATGGCCTAGGAACTCCACGCGATCCAAGAAGAACTCACACTTGGACAGCTTCCCATACAGATGCTCCCTCCTGAGAGTGTCCAACACAATCCTCAGGTGCTCCTCGTGCTCCTCTGGTGTCTTCGAATAGATGAGAATGTCATCAATGAAGACCACCACGAACTTGTCAAGGTACTGATGAAATACCTTGTTCATCAAGTTCATGAATACCGCCGGGGCGTTGGTCAACCCAAATGGCATGACGGTATACTCATACTGGCCATAGCGAGTCCGAAAGGCAGTCTTCGGAATGTCATCCCGCTTCACCTTCAGCTGATGGTACCCGATACGTAAGTCAATCTTCGAGAACACCCTCGCCCCGCTCAACTGGTCGAATAAGTCATCAATCCTTGGCAAAGGATACTTGTTCTTGATGGTAAGGTTGTTGAGCGCCCTGTAATCAATGCACAGACGTACCATACCATCCTTCTTGGGGACGAAAAGAACTGGCGCGCCCTAAGGTGAAGAACTAGATCGAATAAAACCCTTGTCCTCCAGCTCGTCGACATGTCTCTTCAGCTCCGCTAACTCACTGTTGTTGATTCTATAGATGTGCTGGGAGATAGGCTCAGCGCCCGGCACTAGGTCTATAGAAAACTCAACATCATGATCTGGCGGCATCCCGGGCAGCTCCTTGGGAAAGACATCCAAGAACTCAGCAATGAGTGGATGTGGCAACACCGGCCCCGCCAACAATGCTCCGTAGAATCCATCTCCCTGCTCCGCTGCACCCCTGGTGAACTCATACTCCGGCTCTCCCGGCAGCCTAAACAGAATCCTGCCCCCTCTGCAGTCGATGCTAGCGTGGCACATGCTC
Source organism: Iris pallida (assembly GCA_029216955.1). NCBI lineage: Eukaryota > Viridiplantae > Streptophyta > Magnoliopsida > Asparagales > Iridaceae > Iris > Iris pallida. The sequence goes on along the minus strand of JANAVB010020198.1, from coordinate 10,044,338 downwards.
AACCAGTCTATACCGAGTACCACATCGTAACTCGGAAGTGGCATTACGAGCAAACACGCACTCAGCTCCCAACCTCTCAAAGAAACTCTCCGCCCCTTACAAACATTATTAACTAGGATGATGCCATTCCCAGTCATAATCTTACAAGTCCTACCAAGATACTCAACAATGATATTGTGCCTAAGTGCAAAAGAAACAGACACAAAACTGTACGTAGCACCAGAATCAAATAAGGCCAAAGCTGGAAAAGAATCGAGCAGAATAGAACCTGCGACAACATCCGCAATAGGCTCCATCTCCTCGGCTGCAAGAGCAAAGGCTCTACCCTAACCACCCCTCTGCTGGCGGTGCTGAACAAACTGCTGCTGCTGGGTCGGAAGTGGACCCCGCTGCTGAACTACCGGTATACTAGCTGGTGCCCTCTGAACAGGTGCCCTCTGAGCTGCTCCAGCTGCACGGGAGTTCTTGGGACACTCCCGCATCTGATGCCCAGCAGTACCGCAAAAAAGACACAACCCCAGCCTCCTCCTGTAGAACTCAAAGAGGTGACCGGGCTTCTTGCAGAAGTGGCACGGTGGATCATCCTGCCCCGGACGCTGCTGAACCCTCTGGACAGGTGCTCTGGCCTGCACCTACTGCTGATGATGCTGGAATGACTGATGCTGAAGCTGAGGGCACTTAGCAGCCCCCGCGCTGCTACTGGCCCCCGAAAATAAATTACGATCCCTCTTCGGCTTCAAGCCCCACTCCCTCTCCACCTTCCGAGCCTCCGCATAAACCTCTGCATATGTAGCATAGAAGAAAGGGATCAGGATCTTGATATCCCATGTCAATTCCTCCCGGAAGCGCTCTGCTCGGATCACCGGGTCGCTCACCATGTACTCGGCGTATCAGCTCAGCCGGCCGAACTCCGTCGCATACTCCTCCACAGTCATACCGTCCTGCTGCAGGTTCTGAAACTGCCACACTAGGCCGATCTTATCTGTGGGAGAAAAGAACTTCTCTCTGAACAGGGCCCGAAACTCAGCCCAAGTGTGGCCCTCTCCTGCAAGAGCCGGCTCGTTCCGGAACCATGTCCGGGCAACATCTAACAACTGCAAGCCAACCGCCTCGACCTTCAGGTCGTCTGCCAGACGGGAGGCCCTCATCTAACGTTCGATATCCTTGAGCCAGTCATCAGCATAAATAATGCCCTCGGTCCCCTTGAAATCCCTCGGACCCAGCTTCTTGAAAGCCTGGATGTCCCCGATCTTCTGCTGCTACTGTACCTCCCTCTGTGGAGCCCCACGCTCCACTGCCGCTAGAGCCAACCTGTGTGCATCCTCTATGCCCTGGCGCATGGCCTCTGTCTGCCTCAACTGTGCCTCGTGCTGGGCCCGCTGGGACTCCAGCACCTGCTGCAAGAACAAGAGCATCTGCCCCATGTCTGTGGGCAGAGAAGGCAACGGAGGAATAGCTTCCATCACCGAAGGAGTCCCCTGTTGAGGAGGAAGAACGCCCCCAACAGCTCCCATCATAGCCCCCGGTACTGCGGAAAGAGCACCCGTAATGGCCCCAGGGACAGTCATCGAGAGTGCTGGAGGAGTACCCCCGAGGGCCCCAACTGAAGTTCCATCTGCAGGGGAAGTGACCGGAGCCTGTCCGCCAGAGGTAGCAGACCTCTCCGTCTCCCTGTGCTCCTCACCAGAAGAATGAGTCATAACCATCCTGGAGACAGATTGAAAAGAAGATATCAATATGGCACATGAAGGATTAGATCAAAGGAGGACAGCTAAAATGCAGTAAATCAATATCAAAGATGGTAAGCAAGATAAGCAAAGAAAAATCCTACTGTGACTGAGTACTCTTAGCCTACTACCTCCTATGTGTAACACAGGCTCGTAGTCAACACTCTAAGACGAGTGCTGCTACGACATCGCACTAATTGCGACTTCAGGACCTGCGTGGGCTACCACTAAAACGTGTCAACATATCCAGTCAGGATGGAATGAGTACATATATCTCATAACAGATCTCAAGATAGAATAAAGGCTACAAGACTGTAAATAGAGCATATACAATAAAATCATGGAGTGTACATAAATGTATCATGGCATGGTAAGCTGTAGAGCTAGAGCTAGAACAAGAAAGTAGAACTGAATCATGGTATATACACAAGTCAAGGTAAGCCATATGTCCAATGTGTGTGAGTAGTAGTTTCAACTTGTGATCGGCTTGGGTACCTGTCGAGAACTGGCCTGGCAAGTCATTAGTACGGTATATGACTCACACTGTTCAAGAATGCAAGAGGATATGATCACAGGCATACGCTACTACTCCCCCTATCCCAACTAGTAGAATGGATCCAAACAGGACACATCACTGCACGGGATTCTAATGTGAAGGTAGTGAACCTTCTCTAGAATCAGTGACCATATATTGAGCAAGAGCTACAAGGGAGCTTGCACAATACATCCCAACCTAAGAAGGAGAAACATCTCTCGTCGGGATCCAAGAATACCAATCCGTGAGAACCATGTGTCAGGAATAAGCATATCTACACTAAGTACATGAATCATAACAGTTATCATAAATTGGAAATAAGTTATCAGAGAATGTACTCGCCTGTAAGATGATAAAATATGTCAATCGGATCCACTGTAGTGTCTCGAGGACCTATTGAGAACAAGACGTATCAATACTGTGTTTAGGAAGTAAAGTCAAATCAAATTAAATTCTATTAAGTCATTCTAGGTCAAGACAAGTCTAGTTAGGTCAATCTTGGTCGTAGGAGAACAATGGAAGTCAATCCGAATCAAACTAGGTCAAAAGTTGACTTACAGTTGACTTTTGGTCAACGGTTCAACTCTGGTCAACTCTAGGTCAACTCTAGGTCACTGGTGACTAACAGTTGACTTTTGGTCAACTGTCCAAGTTTAATGGAATTTGGGACTAAATTGGGTAAAGTGTTGACCCATAGTTGACTTTTGGTCTAAAAAGTCAACCGTGGTCAACCGAGGTCAAGACTAGGTCTAGGCGACTATTTCTGATCATTACCAACCCTTACAACCCATATCCAAGTCCATCTTGGACTTCGAAACTCAAATCTAGGCCAATATCCTATTTTACCCTTTAAAAAGGTAAAATTCTAGTCTAGGTGAATACCAAGTTAGCCTACCTACGCTTGGTATTTTGACCCGTGCTCCCTAGGGTAGTATGATACTAGCCTATACGTTCATTACCTACCAAAATACCGAGGTAGAGTGGACGTCTAGTCCATCTTACGGCCTATTGCCGATATCTTGAATAAATCAAGATACGCAATGGTACGGCGCGATACTGTCGCCCTACGACCCCAATTTCAACTCGGGAGCCTACCCGCAAAGTCTAATTCACGTATTCTCGGTCTCCCCCAAGTTTCATCTCATTCCGACACTCGGAGCTCCGTTTCACTCTCTAACTCGAACTCCTCTAAATCCTATTCTTCTAATTCTTCTCATTCTAATTCTTCTTCCTAACTTCTTCCTTACTTCTTCTAATTCTTCTAACTTCTTCTAATTCTCTTCTTCTCTTCCTACTTCTTCTAATTCTCTTCTTCTCTTCCTTACTAATTTTTCTATTCTAATTTCCTCTTCTTCAAATTCTTTCCTTCTCATTATTCTTTTCCTCTTCTTACTTCTAACTTCTTCTAATTTCCTATTCTCTCATTCTTCTTACTCTACTCATTATTTCCCTCTCTATATGTATCTATCTATATCTATATATATATATATATATATATATATATATATATATATATATATATATATATATATATATATATATATATATATCTATATATATACATATATATATAGGGGGGTTTATGGGGGTAAAAGGAGCTAAGGGGGGATATTGCTCCTGCAGCTGCTGCTAGTGCCATTGCTGCTGCTGCTGCAATCAACTGCTGCTGCTGCTGCCTTCAGCTGCTGCTGCAGCTGATACTGCCACGGCTGCTGCTATATTCTTATTCTCTTCATCTCTTCTACTTCTCCTCCTACTATTATATATATATATATATATATATATATATATATATATATATATATATATATATACTCTTTATATATAATTACATACACACACACATATAGATATATTTATATATGGACACACACACTCTAACACTCTCACACACACACTCTCTCACAAACACACTCACACACACACTCTCACCACCACTCTCATGACACCAATACCACCACCACCACTCTCTACACACACTCACACAAATACATATATATAATACATACATACATATATATATATACCACTCTTAATTATGAAACCTCAATTAATCTCTAACCTAGATTTCTAGGGAAACCTATGAAATTTATGGGCAAAGTGTGGAGAATCATCTCCTCCATACTTATTGTGAAAGAATTAATGCTAAAGAGGAATAAATGATGAATTTATGAACATACCTAGGTTAGGTTTCCTTGGAGAAAGAAAAGCTTTGGAAGAAAGAAGAAATTAGAGAGAGAGAGAGTTTTTACTTTGTGAAGAAGAAAGAGGGGGGGTGCTCCCTACTTGGCCGGCCATGGGGGGGTTATTGGGTTTTAGGTGGAGACCCATTAGCCCCCAACCCATTAGACTTGGTTTAGGTTGGTTCGGGTTTGGTTCGGTTCGTTTCGGTTTAATTCTAAATACTAATTAAGCCTCTAAAATGACTAATTAAGCCATAGAAATAGGGTTTATGGTTTCTAGCCTAATTAGGATGGCATGTGGGCCAAGCCCAGCTAGTATGTGGGTCCCACTAGTGTCCAGGCTACCCGGGTCTCCAACTTAAGTCCAAATTGGATAAAATTCAAACCAACTCAAACAAATTCCTAAAAATCATATAAAATCAAATAAAATTCCTAAAAATCATAAAACTTGAAAAATGACAAAAATACCCCTAATTTGAAAACTGGGGGTGACATCTTCCAACTGGAATAGTCCTCACAAGAGGAAAACTTGTATACATCGCCGTTTTTGTATTTTCTTTCTGATCTTTGCTTTTACATTTATTTACTTGTGATATTTCTCTGTGATCTTGCTGCTAACTTTTTAAATTAGCAATATTCCGTTGCCTACTCTATTTACCCCCCTTCTAGAGTATTGCGCTTTACGATCGTTCCTACAAATCCTATATTTTACTATGTTATGTTTTTAATTAAATACAAAGTTTACTTCAAACACCTTGTTTTAATAGCAAACAAGCTCGTGACTCTGCTGGGGACTACTTTCTCTTCCAATAAGAAGATTGTGTCGCAGCCTGACGATAATAAGCTCGGCTCCTCCTATAATACGCTTGTGGTATGCCTCGATCAGCAGGCGTATGAGTAGTTCATCTCTGAAGGCAGTACGAGTCCTTCGAAGCAGCTGCCGAAACCAAAGAAGACCCGCCAAGATTGGGCATGCAAAAGTGATGCGTCGGGCACCACCACTGAAAGGAATGCGCCGCCATAATCTTCCCTTCCTGCTGACATTCTCAGCGAACAAGACGTCGCCACTGGTACAGCACATCTTCCAGGGAAGTACGGCATTGACTACACCTTCCATCCCACTTCTTTCCAGTCGAAAAAGATGTGCCAATAGAACAAGGGCGTAGCCAACCTCCCACGTATAAGCTCTGATGCACAGGAGAAAACATATGTCTTCGACAGAATCACTCACTGTCACGGTAAGGATGAATTGATTTCTGAGTACTATACACCTTTATGAGCTAGTAGGAAGAAGTCCAAGGCAGTACGGGCCATACGCCTCAAACATGCTACGCCAGCAGTGAACCAGAAATATGCATTGAAAGTCATGCGCATAGCTAATGGTAAGTTGTACAGAGTCAATTCGGGTTCCTTTATACTAGCAATGAGTCAACTCTCGAAGTCCCCTTCCCACTTGGGCGTATCCCCTGCGCATGGAACCAAGTTGGATGGGGCAAATTTTGTAGCTTCGAACCCATGCGCCCACATTGGCTGCACGTATGAAGTGGGTTCAAGTCGTAATATATGTTGTTCTTCAGCCAATGATCTGGGAGCATGTCGTGCGTTGGAACCGGATCAGGGGGCACAGTATTCACATAACTACTCCGGCGCTTGGCCCTGCCATGCGCCTAAAACGGGTGCAAATATGAAACTCTTCTCACACGACCTACACAATATGATCACTCACAGACGTAGATCGGGAGATGACCTCCGTGCACGATGTACCCCTCACGGGGCATAGTTGTGCCATGGTCACCATCAATTGCTACTGTTATAAAACAACAGCTGTACCACCAAGGTAGTCCGTATTCTAGCGACTACAACCAGCTGCAGCTATCCGACGTCGCCTCGAAAAAAGAGTTCCAATCGACGATGAGACAGTACCTCTAGTCGCCTTGTGCCATGTCGTCTCTAACTCCCATGCATCGGGGAGAAAAGCAAACACCACCAACTCCTTGACTTCGGCTGGTCCATCGAAAAGTCGACCGAAGAAAAGCAAAGCACCAGCTTTACCAACCGGGATATTCCAGAATACTCGGTTAAGGAGGAAGACGATACAAGCTGGGGGTTATCAGACCCCGACTATCCATGACATCCCCTCCTTTGAGGATGAGGATACTCATCGAGGAACTGATACCGATGTAGCCGGGGGTAGCCACTACGAGGCGTCAGAAGAAAAAGCTCTTCGGCCAACCTTTCCACAAGAAAGCGAGGCTAAAAGTGAAGCATCGACCGGTCCATCCACTTCTACCCATGTCATGCCTGTCTACATGGCAGGGGTGGTGACGAAGAAGAAATAGAAGCTTTAGCTCCGGATCTCGTACGACGGATGGACACCTTGAAAGATGGCCTCAAGACCCTCTCCACCACCATGTAAACCTTGACCTAAATGGTGTTTGAGATACGGAATAAACTGACTTCTCAAAGGGCACCTGCATCTACCAGTCCTAATCCTGGGGCTAATGGAGAGTCCACTATACCCCCTCAATGGGTATCTTCGGGAACGGATCATCATGTCGAACCTCGAACGTTAGCTCCTTCAAGTACCGAGCTTCACACTTTACCTCCCTCACCTGCTCCTAGCTCTACAGAGGAGTTGGTTGAGATGGTAAGAGATTTGTGTGATCGTTTTGACGTACGAAATAAATAGAAGGAATGCCAGAAGCTCGGGATTCGGCAACCTTATCCTTATCCTCCTGAATGGAACAAAGTGGTTTATCCCCCCAAATATAAACCACAAACATTGACACCATTTGATGGGAAGGAGTCGCCCTATCAGCATATAACCTACTTCTACTCTGTGATGGGACATCTCCTGAAGGAAGACGCCTTGCTTACAAGTTTGTTCGTTGGAACATTGAAGGGAGTTGCCTACGAATAGTACTGTAGTCTCCCTAACAACTACATATCCTCCTTCAATGATTTAATGCATCTGTTTCTTGACAGATTCCACAATGGAGGAAAAAATATGACAATGTCATCCCTGATAGAAGTGGTCCAAAAAAGAAAAAAACTGTTCGAGCTTTCATTGAGCGCTTCCGACAAGCATGTTTAAGGTTGCACGCGGGTATACCAGAACATGTCATAATAGATTCATGCAGACGCCTGCGGTCAAGCTCTGGCTCGACTCTACCCAGCCTCCAGATTGGAGTTCGCTAATCATCGATACCGAAAGCGCCGAGAAGAAAGCACGCGATGCTCGGCTTCTGGGGGTAGCTTCCTGTGTTCGGCTTCTGGGGGTTAGCAGGCATTGACTGTGAATGCCTCGAAAAGCACACAAGGTCCCGCTCAAAAACTATTGCCCGTACCAAGATCGAAGGAGATGTATTCCTTCAATGATGAAGATACCCTGCAATACTTCGAGATGTTAAAACAAAGCGACAAAATCAAGTTACCCGATCCAAAGCATCCCGACGAGGTTGACAGGGTAGGCAACCCGAGGTACTGTCACTACCATCGGTTCATCGGCCATCCAACTCGAGACTGCTACATCTTGAAGAACTACATACAACGCATGATCAATGTGAACGTCCTCTCACTTGATTATGAAGAGAAGACAGTCTCGGCCAATACGGTGTCACTCCAGTTTGGCACCTTGCCACCTACTGAAGCTCAAGATGGCACCGTCCCCATCCCAAAGACGAAAATGAAAGTAATCAACCTTCCACCAAATTGTGACAATATCAGTGGGCTAATACCACTTACGACATCCCGGGGAGAGATCATGTGGGTCCACCCAGATTTATCCCCAGAGTTCTCAACTGGGGGTACGTCCTACCTCCACAACCAAAGACAAGAAGACCAAGTCTTGCCACATGGTCACTTCCTTCCCTGATGAAGCCCTTCCTGTCCAGACGGATTCACAGCAGAACGTACAACAAGAAGAGGCTCTGGTCGAAGTGACACTTCCTATCGCCACTACGGCTGCCCAAGGAGAGGGTCCATCCTAACCTCCAACAGTCGACAAATAGAAGTAGAAAGAGGCTCGTTTCGACAGGCCTCTACGAAAAGTTAATGTTGTGGGGTTGGCTAAATCCTACAACTTTGGCATACTACGTAGCTCGCTAGTACTCCTGCTCGGCTATCCCTATTTGAGCTCCTCCGGCTATCTAAAGATACTCGAAAGGCTTCATGTGAAGCGCTGAAGGATGCTGCATCCTTTATCAGTCAGGTCAAGCAGCCTAAAGAAGATCCAACAGCATGTCTGTACTGCCATAACATAGGGGAAATCATCCCCAACATCACCTTTACCCAATAAGATATGCTACTCAAGAACAACTGACACAACAAACTGCTGTATTACATTGCGTATATCGGTGCCATCAAGGTGGATCAGATCCAGATCGACCATGTGTCTTTCCTTAGCATCATCCCACATACTCTGCTCCAGATATTGGAGATCCCGATGCATCGTCTAACGGTATCCTACACTACAATCAGCGGCTTGAACGCTAGCAAGAGTGAACCGTTGGGAAAAATCCACCTGAAATGTCATATCGGTGATCTCCAGACGGAGGTGACTTGCTATGTTGTAGATGCGAACGTTATTTACAACATCATATTAGGGCGTCCATGGATACACGAATATATGGTGGTGTCATCTACTCTCCACCAATACATAAAATATGTGTCCACCAACGGCATAGTCAGGATAGAGTTTCTGATCTCGATCCCTTCAGAGGGATTGAGGCCTTTTCATCGACTCTGATCGATACAAATCAATTCATCGGGACGATGAAGCCAACGATGCAAACGACAAATCAGAGGCCGACACTGAAGCAGAAATGATGACCAATGCCCTTCTAAAGGTACGACTCAAGGGGAAACCTCCCCATCCATTAGCCCCTATCGTGGTCAAGCTTCATGGGAGGGCCCCTGCCCTCCCCCCCTCCCGGCTGAAACAACAACTGAAATCCCTTTGAAGATACGACTCAAAAGGAGACCTCCCCAAGTATAGGCTCCTTTTGTGATAAAATTGCACGAGAAAGCACCACTCTCCGAGGCGCCAGCTGAGGGACCTCTCAAAGTATGGCTCAAGGGGTGACCTCCCCAAATGTTGGCTCCCCTCACTGTCAAGCTATGAGGGAAGGCCCTAGCATCTCTCTCAGCACAGGCTCAAGAGCTAATACGGGTCAAACTCCCGATGAACTCTCCTAAATCGCCGAAGGCTACTCCGGTGCTTACTGAAGAAGAACTGGGAGAGTACATATCGGCCAACGTTGATGCCCCCTCTCTTGATGATGTAATTCCCCGGGATAAGATCCCGTATTTTATCAATAAAAGGCTGTCGTTGAATTATTCTAGTATTCCACAGTAGAATGCCATGTATACTCTAATTAATGCCTTTTAGCCGTTGTAAACACAAATAACGACTGTCAATCATGTAAATCGAGTCATCCTGTACCAAGGAGTCTGTAATACAGTTTCGCCCTAAAGCCAGGACGAGAAACCTATCATCTTCGGCAAAGTCGAGCGTCATCAGGACCTCTCTCCAGTCGAGCCAGAATACGATACCGGTAGAATACAAGTATATCGGTACACTGATCAAGCAAAGTACCTCATACAAAAGATGGGATATGACTTGAAAAGCAGTCAGGGCTTAAACTATGGCAGAGGCCAACGTCTTCCTTTACAGCTTCCAGTTCCAAAAGGAAAATCGCAAGACTACTACCATCGCACCAAACGGGTGGTAGGTTATATCACACCTCCGACAACCCCAAAAAGTTCAGAAGCAGAGGAGGCTATACACTCTCACTCGTCTGAAGCTTCAACTTGGCATTCTGATACCAGCATCGGCCCATTCTTCAGGAAAGTATTGACGGTCAACATGACATCCAAACACCCCTCATAAGAAGACAACGATCAAGTAGTAGAGTTCTTCTAAGAAGAAACATCGGCTCAATGCCTAGGTGCACAATGGGAATCTCACTTCGAGCTACGAGAACCACCTACTGAAGATGAAGTCGAGTAGATCGACTTAAGGGATGAATCCTCGTCTAAACCCATCTTCATCAGCAAAAGCCTGGCTGGAGATGATCGGGAATCCTTGATTTAACTTATCAAAGAATACATCGACATCTTCAGCTGCAGCTACGAAGACATGCCAGGGCTCGACCCACAAGTCGCAATACACAAGCTTAACATCTTGCCTAACACTAACCCTGTTAAGCAGCAACAGTGACGCTTCCGTCCTAACATCATGACGCCATTGACAAATAAGTCGATAAACTCTTGGACAGAGGATTTATTCATGAGCAACAACACCCAGATTGGGTAACCAACATAGTTCTCGTTACCAAAAAGAATAGAAAGATCTGAGTCTGTATCGACTTCCGGGACCTCAACTCCGTCTGCCCGAAAGACAAGTTTCTACTCCCGATCACCGACGTAATGCAGGTTTTGAACGAATGTCCTTCAGGGATGGATATGCGGGCTACAAACAAATCAAGTTGTTCCCGAAGGACGAGAAATATACGTCATTCAGGACTCCAAAGGGGGTTTACTGTTACACAGTGATGTCCTTTAGCTTGAAGAATGCAGGTGCCACATACCAACGAGCTATGAGCACCATCTTCCACCAACACCTCCGTAAGACAGTCGAATGCTACGTTGATGACATCGCCATCAAAAGCCGCCTACGAGGTGATCACTTACAAGATCTGAGGACTGTCTTCGATCTTATACGGGCACACCAGCTCAAGATGAACCCCTCTAAGTCCTCGGAGGTTTCTAGTGGCAAATTCTTAGGCTTCATCATCACTGTAAAAGGCATCCATGTCGACCCAGAAAAGACCAAAGCCATCCTTGACATGGACCCACCGAAGAACCTTAGAGAAATTCGAAGCCTACAAGGACGTCTCGCATATATCCGAAGGTTTATCGCTATTATGTCCAGAAAATGCCAACCCTTTATCAAACTCATGGTGAAGGGGGTTTCCTACGTCTGGACGGAAGAATGTCAGAAGGCATTTGACGACATCAAGGTTTATCTCACAAGTCCTCCAGTACTAGTAGCACCTGTCGCAGCCAAACCCTTTCTGCTCTATGCTCGTGCAATGGATCACTCTCTTGGCGCTTTACTGGCTTAGAATAATAACGCAAGCTACGAGCAAGCTATCTACTACCTAAGCAGAAAAATGATCGGGGCCGAATACCGGTACAACACCGTCGAAAAAGAATATCAAGCTCTGGTATTTTCCATCCAGAAGACCCGTCATTATGTCTTGGGACAGACGATACATGTCATTTCCCGAATCAATCTGCTCAGGGTCCTCATGACAAAGCCAGGAGCGCTAAACTCTTGATTAGCTACATGGACAATACTATTGACACCATATGATATGGTATTTGTCCCACAAAAAGCTGTCAAGGGTCAAGTACTGGCCGACTTCTTAGCTGCATACCCTATTTCGGAGTCGTCCAAACTCTATGAAGACATTCCAGATGAGGTGCTAGAGTCCAATATGGCCGAAGAAAACTCTGTCTGGCGAATGTACTTCGACGGTGCTTCAAGAATGGGCCCCAAGCGTTAGATTATCGCAGGAGTAGGGTAGTCTTGATCTCTTCCGACAAGCTACTCATCCAGCATCCTTATTCTCTCACAGAACCATGCTCCAACAATGTGGCGGAATACAATGCCCTCCTCATGGGACTCTAGTTAGCAAGACAGCTAGGGGCTGAATACCTCGAGTCTTACGACGACTCTGTAAACCCTTAACCCAATTTTTTTCCCTTTTGTAATAATTTTTAAATATATAAATAGATGGATGTAAATGCTATTATATTTTAAGTTGGAGAGGCTTTATAAAATTCCTATAAGTTAAGGGCTTTTATGTAAAGCTTAAAATTCAAATTCTGTTTTGCTCAACCGAGGCTTTAAACACCCTTGTGTTTGAATTTGATATGAATTCGAAGATAAAGCTCTCCAAAACCTTATATGAGATCAAATCAGATTCTCACCTATCTCCTCCCACGGATCAACTTAATATATAACATGCGTATAGGCAGCCTACTCTCCTCTAGGAACCCTAGAATTCCTTATTCTTCCCTGTCGCAAGACGAAGCAAGGAGGAGCTGATAATTCAACCGAGCACACCAAAACAACTCAAAAGGTATCAAATATGTCCCCCCCTAAATTACAGTTCTTGATTTTTAAGTGTTTGAGTTAATTATTAAGAAGAACTCTAGGGAGAGGTTTTGTTTCAATTGTATGGGGGCCAGTCTTGTTTTTCGAAAGGAATCTATATAGGGAACTAAATGGGATATATATGTGTGTGGGTTTGGTATCGGAGAGTATCTGAGAATAGGGGGGAGAGATTGACCAAACGTCTAATAACAGACTGTGCATCAAACCATAAGTACCCCACCTATGAGGCTGGGATAGCTGGTAGATTTTACCATCACATGTGTATCAGGATTTAGATTCAGAGGTGTCAACCACACCATCTCTAATAGGGAAAGGGGGATAATTGAGTACCAGTCTGTATCAGAGTCTAGACTAGTACAGGGACGGAATATAGATGGAAGAGTGACACCCACAGGTAACAACAGGAATCAAGGGTTCGATTGGGGTGCGAGTGTTCTATCCTTTATATATACCATGAAGTGAGTTGAATAACTATGGTATTATAATTCATAGTATATTTGGCAGAAAATTACATGCCAAGTTGTTCTGAGTATGCATCTAAGCGTATATTATAGAGAGAATGATATAGATATAGAGGTAAGCTACCTGTGTAATAAAAACTCTCGTATAGAAGTATCAATGAGCGTACAGGTTAGTATTTCAGAGAATCGTTAGAAAGAGCTAGGAGTGCTGTTAGTGCCAGAGGAAGGGAAGATGTATAGGGGTAGGAACGTTTTATGTAAGTAGCAGTACCGGTTGGTTGAAGGAGGACACATGGTCGGGCTGTAGCAACAACAGGTAATAGAAATAGGCTGGCTTACAAAGGCGAATCGAGTAACAGATGTAGATGGTAAGGAACAGTAGAGGGATTACCTGCGGTCGGTACTCTGTATCGATTTTGAACTTAGGATACCCATTTCCAGGTCATATAGCAGTCCATTAGTTGTCAGTTGCATACCTTAATATATAGGCACATGTTCATATAGCTAAGACTGCGGGATACTAACCAGGCATGTATAGGCAGCAGGAGAAGAGATTGGGGTAGTTTCGTAGGTTGTATTTTCCTTGGCAGATAGAGTTAGTTTTTGGTTATTATTAGATGTCTCTTCAAAGATGGGTCCTGTGAAAGAGATTTACAATATATTGTGTTCAATTCTTACATGAACCTATTACCTTAGTAACTCTAGAAAGTTTCTTTCTCCAAATTTGTGAACTATTGATAGGACTTCATAATTCCCAATAACAAAGGTTAGTCAAGTATCTATGATCGAATTGTGTTTTAGGAATAAAGTAGATCCAATGTATGTGGATGTGGGCATCAAAGATGTTAGGATAGGCATATTAACTGGGAATTAATATGCAAGCAGGGATTCCTTGGGCTGACATGCATCATACCTATGGGGGCGTGTTCACATGTATAAGTATTGAGTCGAATAGGCAACTGAGTGTAAACAGTTTAGTCACGTATATATGACCAACGCTCAAATAAGTGCGGATGCACAGGAGGGGGGGCAGGCTTGCATGCTTCCCTATAGGAATGTCAAGTAAGGTTAGGAATTAGTGCACTTATAAGCAAATGCCATGAGCGGTTAGTGATAAAGTATCATATGGATATTTAATATCAGATCAGACCTTTATTTGAGTTTGTAGACTCAATTTAGAACATGTCACCTTCTCTAGTTGGTTATTTGTAGGAATCATATATGCACACCAGACCGAGCTAGCCCTTGATGCTAAACAATTGCAATGGTGACCTCACATCCTGTTGATCTGACATTTTCTCCATCTTGGTCCAAGTCAGAGTTAGGAAGTGTCAGCACTAGAATAGCCAGGGGTACCCGTAGCGTATCAGAGAAATCAAGTATCAGAGTATATAGCAGGATGGGATACACCGATAATTAGGGAATAAGAAAGCTGCAAATTAGTTCATGTGTATAAAAGAGGGCTTGATTCACCTACAGGAATGTTAAACCAACGTATCATGTAAATATAGAGAAGGTAGTAGTAGGTGGTTCATGCCTATACAGGTGCAAGATTACATGCTAAGTTAGCTAGTGATCAGAGTTCACATGGGACACATAGGGAGCATATCTGTAGATGAACACCCTGGGAATGCAATTTGTGTTGGCCAACTTTTAAATAGCAACAAACGAGTGAGATCGGATGCACCAGCAGGTTGTCATGCAATACAACAGAAAATACTAGAGCATGGGTTAGATGAGTGTCATGTAGGTGAAGTTCAGTGAAGATAGCATGTATGTAGGGCCTGTGTGACAGGTTACTAATAGGGGTTAGCTTGTGTTTATTAACATCATATTCATATTCATAGCAGGGTTTTTGCAGTAATACAAGTGGTTGTTGTCCGTTTACATTGGTTACTTAGTTAAACACCCTTTCAGAAATGTTTTGTTCAAGTAATGTTAGATATTAAAGTTGTTTGTACCTGCTTTAAGAGTCCCATTTTTCTGATTCTATTTACCCATGTTATGAAACTACCAGATAGGTAGGTCCATGTCACTATTCAGAAGGATAGTGATAAGGATAAGGAGGGGTCGGGTTCACCTATAATAGCCATATGGTATGAGGGAAAATGTTGAGTAATGGGTGAGTGTAGAAGCATGGAAAATATTACTTTTAGTCCCACATCGGAAAGGAGAAGAAGAAAGGGCTTACTCCATTCTATAAATAGAGCCCCCTTACCTCCTTTGAAAAGGGCACCAACTTCTCTTCCCTCCTTCCAAACTTGGACTCTTCCTATTACGCACCTTCGGGTGCTAAGTAGAAGAAGTCTAGGGCAGTGCGGGCTCATCGGGCTCAGTCAGCTGTCCCAACCTCTGACCATCAAGAGCGTCCCGCTAAGCGGGCCTCTGATGGAAAGTTGTACAGAGCCGCCTGTGTCCAGCCCCCGGCGACAAACGGACAGAGTGGTTCTCAACTGTCTCCCAACAAAGATCGAGGGCAAGTGTTTCTATTAGCCCCTACATCAGGGAGCAAACATGATACCTACACACTCGTGTATTCAGGATACCCGGGCCCACAAAGCGAGTGCACGGGCAGATCGAGACATTCCTCATGCGAGTCATGAGACATTCCTCATGCGGCTCGGTCATGAGACGTCCTTTATATGGCTCGGTCATGAGACATTCCTCATGCGGCTCGGTCATGAGACTTCCTTCATGCGGTTCGGTCTTGAGATATTCCTCATGCGGCTCGGTCATGAGACGTCCTTCATGCGGCTCGGTCATGAGACATTCTTCATGCGGCACAGAACCCAGGAAGCTTCATGCGACTCAAAATCAGACGAGCTTCATGCGGCTCAAGAGTATCATGCGGCTCAAAAGTCACCAACATGGACATGCGGCTCAACGCACATAGGCAGCTCGAGTAAACTCCATGCGGCCCAGAGAGAGAGGCCACGTGGTCTTGAAAAATAGCTGTTCCCAACGTGTGGACGCATTTAATGCTCTGACGGCTGACAGGCCTGACAAGTGACAGACCTGACATAAAGTTGTCATAATGACTGACACGAAAAGCAGTACTTCGGGAATAAGGAAAATCTTCAAAGTGGCGCTGTCTACCAAAGTTTTGAAGCGAGCTTATGCAGCCAAGAATAAACGAGTTCATGCGGCCAATGCAGAGAAACCTATGCGGTTCAACCAAGAAGGTCCCCCATGCGGCTCGGCTATAAAGAGATCCATGCGGCTCGGCCATGAAGACTCTCATGCGGCTCGGCCATGAAGACTCCCATGCGGCTCAGTCATGAACATATCCATGCGGCTCGGTCATGACAACCTTCATGTGGTTCGAGTATAGAGACTATTCATGCGGCTCGGTTATGACGACCTTCATACGGCCCAAACATCGACACTCCTCATGCGGCTCAACGTTGACGACTGGACACGTGTCCTAAAGTCAATCAAATCTTGGGCCAAATCCCAATAATCTGTGACACGTGGCAGAAGAATGAATTAAATTTATTCATTAAGATTCGCAGATGTCAGCAAATCATCATGACGAAGATTTATTGCAATCAACATTAAATGTTGATGGGATTTGGCATAATCCATATTAACGGCCCAGATCTTTCACGTTCAAGACTAATGGTCCAGATTGGTTAATCATCAGGCCGTCGCCACTTTGAGAATGGGTAATCATCCAAACCCTAATGATGCCCCCACTATTATAAATAGCAAGGTACCATTCCCTTGTAAATGGAGATAATATAGAGAGATATACAAAAGAAAAAAACCAGAGAAGAATACGTATACACAGAGAGACTTTCCCCATAGTCAGAGAGAGAATATACACAGAGAGAGAGAAGCCAGGAGAGCAATCAGAGAGAGAGCAAGAAGGAATTTCTTCGTCAACGACCCAGCAGATCTTCCCCGAGTCAAGGCTGCGTACCGATCGTCCAAGGAGTAAGGCAGAGCGGCCGTCGCTTTCCCGAGCCTCTATCGTCACCCCCCAGAATCTAAAATAAACAATCGTACTTAGACTGCTGTACCTAGGTTTTCGTCCCTAGGCTTTCTTTGTACGAGCGAGTTTGTATTGTGAGTCTAAGTTCAGTCCTCCGATAATTGTTCTGTACTTTTACAATCAATGGCAAACACGATGGCGACTCTGCTGGGGACTAACTTCTCTACGGCTGAGGAGTTGGTGACGCAATCAGATGCAGCCAAACTTGGCTCCACACAAAAGAAGATGGTCGTCCGCTTCGACCAACAGGCATTCGAAGAGATGCTCTCTGAGGGCAGCGCTGGCCCGGCCCAGAAGCGCACCCGCACCACGAAGGCTCGCAAAGAATGGAGACCGAAGTCATTTGCTCCTCCTCAAGCCCTCGATGGGATGCCCTCTGCTGCTCAAGACGGCGAGAAGGATTCTCCTGCGGTCCCACTTCAGGTCGTTGACAACTCTGCTGTCCCCAAGTCCGGCAGAAGAAAACATTATGATGCTGGACTTACAGGGACAAAGAGGGACTCTACGCGGACCGAACCGCAGAAGAATATTAGCCGCAAGAAGAAAGCCCATGCGGCTACATCCGCCAACCGCATGAAGAAAACTCATGCGGCTACTTCTGTCAGCCGCATAACTTATGCGACTACAGTTCCCGACAGCATGGATGAGACTCATGCGGCCAGTAAAGTCAATCGTTTGCAGAAAACCCATGCGGCCACAGATGCCAACCGCATGCGGCCAGCCTGCACGGTCGTGACCCCTAGCCGCATAAGAACTCGTCCGACGACGGGAGACAACCGCATGCAGACAGCCTGCACGGTTTTTGCTCCCAGCCGCATAGCATCTGCTCCATGCTCCTCTCGAGCAGTTTTCGACCGTCTCTCGTACGGTCCGAACCCTGATGACTCTCTGGATGATAAGCCAGACTCTGTGATGTTCAACGTGGACTCTTCCTATTATGCACCCGCGAGTGCTAGAAAGAAGAAGTCTAGGACAGCGCGGGCTCATCAAGCCCAGACAGCTGCCCCAACCTCTGACTATCAGGGCGTCCCGCTGATTATCACGCGGGCCTCTGATGGGAAGTTGTACAGAACCGCTCGAGTCCAATCCCCGACGGCAAACGGACAGAGTGGTTCCTCTGACCTGCGTGAGGCAATCCTCCACAAACGCAAGGAAAGAGAAGGGGCCTCGGCGTGCAAAGAATCCCCATATGGACGTCACTGCACCCAGATCATCGTCAACTGCTGCTGCAACAACGCGGCAGTGACGTAAGATCGTCCGTCCGTCTTCCACAGACTACAGCACCCGAACTCAGAAGATGAGGCACCTCCTGTTGTCTCCTGCAATTTTGCTCAGAAAGTCCCCGCCGAGGGGAGAGGGAAGAAGACAAGGATCTCCAATCCAAAGATATCAGCCACTACAGCTAAGAAGTTGTCGGCTAAACGGTTACCCTCCACCGGAGTATACCAACACACCCGTTCGAAGACAAAATCGGCTGCAACAGGAGGCTCATCGTCCCCAACCCTGGGGGTCGTAGGAGCTGGAGGTAGTACTCCCCCGAACGTCCACAATAATCTAATGTTTTAAGGAGACGAACCCCGAGAAACAACCCTCCCATCGGGTACAACAGATGCTGACGTCCCCGAGGACACCCATGATTCTCTAGGCGAAGCAAGCTCCGAAGCTGGGGGTAGTGTTCCTTCCGAGTCCGAACCTGAAGAGAACATCCCCACATATCCAGATGATTTCTCGACGTATGGGTACGACTCGGAGGGTACATCCTCCACCACTCCCTCCGTCACTCCTCATGTGAGGACGGTATTCATGACAGATAGAAATCAAGGCGGTTCCAGCGATCGCCAGCGCATCGACACGTTGGAGGCCATATTGCATGCCTTGGTCAAGTCTGTAGACGAGATCAAAGCGGCACTTCCTACTCTGCAGGGAATGACACCTGGCCAGACAAGCGCGGTCCCGCAATCAACGTAGATTCAAATTCAGCGGCACCAAACCAGGGCAATAATCCTCCCGAGATAACGGCCCCTACCGCGACAGATGAGGCCCGAGAAGTAAGAAGAGAGGTTCAGGAGCTCCGAGCAATGTTCCACGCCCGAGAAAACTCTCAAGACCTCCGAATACGGCAACCATATCCTGCTGAATGGAGGGATGTTCCCTTTCCGCCAAGATATAAGCCGTTCAATATCAACCCATATGATGGCAAGACTTCAGCAAGTCGATACATCACTTACTTTGAGGTCACTACTGACCATCTGCCCCATGATGACGCTATCCTCACGCGGTTATTCATTGGGGCATTGGAAGGAGTCACCTTCGATTGGTACCGCAACCTGCCAGACAATTGCATCCACTCCTTCGCTGGCTTCAAGCGCTTGTTCTTGGAGAGGTTCTATGAGGTAGGGCAGGACGTTACGATGTCTACCCTCATGGACGTCGTTCAAGGAGAGAAAGAACTGACGAGAAATTACATTGAACAGTTTCGTCAAACCGCAATAAAGTTACCATCTGGCAACCCGGACTCTTCTTTGATTGAAATTTGCCAAAAGAGACTACTTCCAACAATTAGTCTCTGGATGGGCGAAAGTCAGTTCAAGGATTGGAAGGCTTTTATCATCAGTGCTACAAGTGCTGAAGAACGATTGAAGAAGGCTCGCCAACTGGGGTTGCATATCTCGGAGGGAGAGAACAAGAGCAAGCGTCCCAACACCAGCAACGACAATGGGGGTAGCCCCTCCAACAACCGGGACAACAAAGGCAAGCAGGCTATGGTGACCGATACAGCCCAGAAGCCCGAGCCACAGCCAGCAGACAAACAATGGCCTCAAATCACTTATTCCTTTGAAGACGGCCACGTCAAGCCTATTTTGGACATGCTTATAGAAGGAGATAGGATTCAGCTTCCTCCACCAAGACGGGAGCCTCGGCCGGTTGATCTGGAGAACCCAAAGTTCTGCCATTACCATCGCTACGTCCACCATGCGACACACGACTGCTACCAACTGAAACGGTATATCCAAAACCTCATCGATTCGAACGCCCTGGCCATCGATTTCGAAGAGGTAACCGTGGCAGCCAACATGGTGTCCGTACAATTCGGCAGCTTCCCTCCAACGGAGACTCAGGACGGGGTTATACCTATCCCTCTGGCAACAATAGAAATTGCTAATCTGTCGCCTGCTCGCGATCAAGCCGCTGGTCTAACACCCCTCACCACATCACGAGGGGAAATTATGTGGGTCCATCCGGACCTAGTCCACGAGGTAACTCAGCCCTCTCCACCTTCTAAAAGGAAAAGTAAAAAAGTCAGATCCTGCCGTACTGCCTCGGCGGAAGAAGAGGAAGTCTCGGCCGTCACTACTCGATCTGGAACACAAGCCCAACCGGTGACCGAAAGCGCGACTGATGATCATCCGCCCACTACCAATGATGCTTCGGGACCGGCTCAGCCTTCGACGACCGACAAGCCTAGGCCGAAGGAGACTCGCTTCGACAAGTCCCTCCGGAAGGAGATACCTCAGGGGCTGGAGAGGCCCTACAACTTCGACATCTTAGCGCAATTAGCTAACACCCCGGCCAAATTATCCTTATATGAACTCCTCAGGCTCTCAAAGGATGTCCGCACGGCTTTAAGTGAGGCGCTCCAAAATGCCGACGCATACTTGGCTCAGGTCAACCTCACGGGAGATAACCAACCTGCAGAGCTCCAAGATAGTACGTGTGCGGGAGCAATGCCCAACATCGTCTTTACTCCACAAGACATGCTCATCAAGACTAATCTACACGATCGCCCATTGTACTACACAGGCTACATCGGCAACATAAAGGTGGACCGGATGCACATTGACCCTGGGTCTTCCATAAGCATCATTCCAAAAGGACTACTGCATCATCTTCGCATCCCGATGCATCGCCTGACCCCTACAAACACCGCCATCAGCGGGTTCAATTCGGGCAGGAGCTACCCAATCGGGAAGATCCGTCTGAAATGTCAGATTGGCGATCTCCAATCAGAAGTCACTTGCTACGTCATAGATGCCGACACTTCATACAACATCCTTTTGGAGCGCCCTTGGATACACGATTACATGATCGTACCTTCCACGCTACACCAATGCTTCAAATATGTCGACAAGCACGACTTCGTGAGGACAGAATTTGCTGATATCGATCCCTTCAAAGGGGTCGAATCTTACTACTCGGACTCCTGCTTATACGAAAAGTCGAAGAGGCACCTTGATGAAGGAGACGCACAAACTCATACCGAGACAACCACGGGATCAGAAGGACCCCTGACGATCCACCTCCAAGCTCACAAACCGGGCAAGTCTGCACCCCTTACCGCCACTCTGCGGAAGGACGCAATCAGCCTCTCAGCGCAGGAGGAGCAAAGGATAATCCGGCTGCCAAGGTTCGGCCAAGTGCCGAGACCCACAACAGGGCCACTGACAATCAGATTGCCGAGAGTCGGTCAACCCCAAACAGAGAAGCTCAATCCCTCCGATCGGCCACTGACGATACGCCTTCCCAAGAAGGGTCGTCACCCCGATGCAAGGTCTGACACTTCTAGTGAACCAGTCACTCCTCGCTCCACGTCAAGTGCCAAACTGGGGGTCGCTAGTCCGCCAACAACTCCACGATCTACTCCATCAACTGAACCCCTGATGATCAAGTTGCCTAAATCATCCTCTCAGTCTGCATTTACACAGGGGGTGGCTGAAGAAGAGTTGGAGCTGGCCAAGTATGTGGCTGCTCACACTGAGACTTGCTCATGTTGTCCATCAACGGCAACTTCCTGAAGAAGTATTACGTCCGAAACGACATCCAAAAAAAAAATCCCTGATGATTGAGTTATGTACCCCCCGGTACCGCTGAACTCACATCCACTCCAGATTATCTAGTCATGTACCCGCTGGTACCACTGAACTCACATCCACATTCTCTCCAGATCACCGAGTCATGTACCTGCTGGTACCGCTGAACTCATATCCACAATATTCTAGATTTTCGAGTCATGTACCCTCTCGTACCGCTGAACTCACCTCCTCCTTCCATAAAAATCCCAAACTACCAAGTCATGTACCCGCTAGTACCTCTGAACTTACACTTTGATCATAAAATTTATGGATTGTCGCCTGAACTTACATCCCGGTCACTCATTTAGGGAGAACGTTATGCATAAACATACCTCTGAACTTTTTTCCTGGAAGGGATCCTCCCTCATGATCCACTACCCGCACTCCCAGTGCACAAAAAGGGTAACAGATCCACAAATTTCCAAAATGGCCATGTCCTCATTACCTCTGAGTCGTTCCATTTCCGCCAAAAACAAATTACCCCTTTACATAGAACTTCCATGTCCTCATTACCTCTGAGTCGTTCTATGTACCCCTCTTCATTGAGCCCACTCCTGCCATGTCCTCATTACCTCTGAGTGGGAAGGCTCCGTCGAAGAAAACTTCATACTTGCCATGTCCTCATTACCTCTGAGTAAGTATGTCGATTCCCTTTCAACCTATTATTTATACCCATAACCGGAGTACGCCAAAGATAATAGGTCCACAAATATCCTCCGTTGAGTTTTCTCCTGCCATGTCCTCATTACCTCTGAGTAGGAAGATTCCGCGGTGAAACAAAAACCCTCATGCTTGCCATGTCCTCATTACCTCTGAGTAAGTATGTTGGTTCCTTTTTATCCTATTATCCGTATCCTAAGCCAGGGTACGCCAAGGATAATAGGCCCACAAATGTCCTCTGTTGACCACAAATATCCTCTGTTGACCACAAACGTCCTCTGTTGACCACAAATATCCGCTGTTGACCACGAATTTCTTCCGTGAAGTCTACCCTGCCATGTCCTCATTACCTCTGAGCAGGAAGATTCCATGGTAAAACCCTCATGCTTGCCATGTCCTCATAACCTCTGAGCAAATATGTTGGTTTCCTTTTATCCTATTCTCCGTATCCTGAACCAGGGTACACCAAGGATAATAGGTCCACAAATATCCCTTGCTAAGCTTCTTAGCATAAATCCACCATCTCACCATGCCCCGGGAGCCTAGCTGCTCTACGGCATTCTTTTTCCCAATACCGAGAGCACCCATGACCACTTTGCCATGGCTGTTCCAGATATCCTGACCAAACTTGTTATCTGTACCTAAAACCAAGGTACGCCCAGGGTAACAGGTCCACAAATAATCCCCAGCAGGTCCAATTCCATAAACACCACAAGTACAAGAAAGAGAAGAGTTAAAACATGCTCATTTATTCAAAATTCAAATTACTACATCATCTGGGATCATATCCCTTGACAAAAAGAAAAGAAAAACAGTGAAAGAAAACAGAAAACTGTTCACTGCTCCATGGTATTCTTTCGCCCGATACCAAGAACCTCCATATCCGCCTTACCGCAGAGTTGTCCTAGGTATCCCTATCAAACTTATTATCCGTACCTAAAACCAAGGTATGCCAAGGATAATAGGCCCACAAATGTTCTCTGCTGACCATAAATGTCGTACTAGGTCCCTTAGTACATCCACATCTTTCCTCATCATCACATGCTTTCGGAGCCCAGCTGTTCCATAGCATTCTTTCACCCAATGCATAGAACTTCCATGTTGATAGCACCTCTGAGTTGTTCTATGTATCCTCATTCGAGTTTGCTCCTACCATGTCCATATCACCTCTGAGTAGGAAAGCTCTACCATCAACCTTATATTTACCACGTCCATACCACCTCTGAGTAAATATGATGGTTCCCTCTCTCAACTTATTATCCGTACCTAAAACCAAGGTACGCCAAGGATGATAAGTACACATAAAATCCCCAGCGGAAGTACCCAAACCTATCACGTCCATGCTACCTCTGATTGGATTGCCACACCTAAACAAATCTACTTTCCATGCTTCTTATTCAAAGTGTTCCAAATTTGTAATTTGGAAACTTTGAAGGGGGTCCTGTAGAAGCATGGAAAATATTACTTTTAGTCCCACATCGGAAAGGAGAAGAAGAAAGGGCTTACTCTATTCTATAAATAGAGCCCCCTTACCTCCTTCCAAACTTGGACTCTTCCTATTACGCACCTTCGGGTGCTAAGTAGAAGAAGTCTAGGGCAGCGCGGGCTCATCGGGCTCAGTCAGCTATCCCAACCTCTGACCATCAAGAGCGTCCCGCTAAGCGGGCCTCTGATGGAAAGTTGTACAGAGCCGCCTGTGTCCAGCCCCCGGCGGCAAACGGACAGAGTGGTTCTCAACTGTCTCCCAACAAAGATCGAGGGCAAGTGTTTCTATTAGCCCCTACATCAGGGAGCAAACATGATACCTACGCACTCGTGTGTTCAGGATACCCGGGCCCACAAAGCGAGTGCACGGGCAGATCGAGACATTCCTCATGTGAGTCATGAGACATTCCTCATGCGGCTCGGTCATGAGACGTCCTTTATACGGCTCGGTCATGAGACATTCCTCATGCGGCTCGGTCATGAGACGTCCTTCATGCGGCTCGGTCATGAGATATTCCTCATGCGGCTCGGTCATGAG
Organism: Iris pallida; assembly: GCA_029216955.1. Taxonomy (NCBI): domain Eukaryota; kingdom Viridiplantae; phylum Streptophyta; class Magnoliopsida; order Asparagales; family Iridaceae; genus Iris; species Iris pallida. Next base: position 10,019,720 of record JANAVB010020198.1, on the reverse strand, counting down.
ACGTCCTTCATGCGGCTCGGTCATGAGACATTCTTCATGCGGCACAGAACCCAGGAAGCTTCATGCGACTCAAAATCAGACGAGCTTCATGCGGCTCAAGAGTATCATGCGGCTCAAAAGTCACCAACATGGACATGCGGCTCAACGCACATAGGCAGCTCGAGTAAACTCCATGCGACCCAGAGAGAGAGGCCACGTGGTCTTCAAAAACAGTTGTTCCCAACGTGTGGACGCATTTAATGCTCTGACGGCTGACAGACCTGACAAGTGACAGACCTGACATAAAGTTGTCATAATGAATGACACGAAAAGCAGTACTTCGGGAATAAGGAAAATCTTCAAAGTGGCGCTGTCTACCAAAGTTTTGAGGCGAGCTTATGCGGCCAAGAATAAACGAGTTCATGCGGCCAATGCAGAGAAACCTATGCGGTTCAACCAAGAAGGTCCCCCATGCGGCTCGGCTATAAAGAGATCCATGCGGCTCGGCCATGAAGACTCTCATGCGACTCGGCCATGAAGACTCCCATGCGGCTCAGTCATGAACATATCCATGCGGCTCGGTCATGACAACCTTCATGCGGTTCGAGTATAGAGACTATTCATGCGGCTCGGTTATGACGACCTTCATGCGGCCCAAACATCGACACTCCTCATGCGGCTCAATGTTGACGACTGGACACGTGTCCTAAAGTCAATCAAATCTTGGGCCAAATCCCAATAATCTGTGACACGTGGCAGAAGAATGAATTAAATTTATTCATTAAGATTCGCAGATGTCAGCAAATCATCATGACAAAGATTTATTGCAATCAGCATTAATTGTTGATGGAATTTGGCATAATCCATATTAACGGCCCAGATCTTTCACGTTCAAGACTAATGGTCTAGATTGGTTAATCATCAGGCCGTCGCCACTTTGAGAATAGGTAATCATCCAAACCCTAATGATGACCCCACTATTATAAATAGCAAGGTGCCATTCCCTTGTAAATGGAGATAATATAGAGAGATATACAAAAGAAAAAAACCAGAGAAGAATACGTATACACAGAGAGACTTTCCCCATAGTCAGATAGAGAATATATACAGAGAGAGAGAAGCCAGGAGGGCAATCAGAGAGAGAGCAAGAAGGCATTTCTTCGTCAACGACCAAGCAGATCTTCCCTGAGTCAAGGCTGCGTACCGATCGTCCAAGGAGTAAGGCAGAGCGGCCGTCGCTTTCCCGAGCCTCTATCGTCACCCCCCAGAATCTAAAATAAACAATCGTACTTAGACTGCTGTACCTAGGTTTTCGTCCCTAGGCTTTCTTTGTACGAGCGAGTTTGTATTGTGAGTCTAAGTTCAGTCCTCCGATAATTGTTCTGTACTTTTACAATCAATGGCAAACACGATGGCAACTCTGCTGGGGACTAACTTCTCCACGGCTGAGGAGTTGGTGACGCAATCAGATGCAGCCAAACTTGGCTCCACACAAAAGAAGATGGTCGTCCGCTTCGACCAACAGGCGTTCGAAGAGATGCTCTCTGAGGGCAGCACTGGCCCGGCCCAGAAGCGCACCCGCACCACGAAGGCTCGCAAAGAATGGAGACCGAAGTCATTTGCTCCTCCTCAAGCCCTCGATGGGATGCCCTCTGCTGCTCAAGACGGCGAGAAGGATTCTCCTGCGGTCCCACTTCAGGTCGTAGACAACTCTGCTGTCCCCAAGTCCGGCAGAAGAAAACATTATGATGCTGGACTTGCAGGGACAAAGAGGGACTCTACGCGGACCGAACCGCAGAAGAATATTAGTCGCAAGGAGAAAGTCCATGCGGCTACATCCGCCAACCGCATGAAGAAAACTCATGCGGCTACTTCTGTCAGCCGCATAACTTATGCGACTACAGTTCCCGACAGCATGGATGAGACTCATGCGGCCAGTAAAGTCAATCGTTTGTAGAAAACCCATACGGCCACAGATGCCAACCGCATGCGGCCAGCCTGTACGGTCGTGACCCCTAGCCGCATAAGAACTCGTCCGACGATGGGAGACAACCGCATGCAGACAGCCTGCACGATTTCTACTCCCAGCCGCATAGCATCTGCTCCATGCTCCTCTCGATCAGTTTTCGACCGTCTCTCGTACGGTCCGAACCCTGATGACTCTCTGGATGATAAGCCAGACTCTGTGATGTTCAACGTAGACTCTTCCTATTATGCACCCGCGAGTGCTAGAAAGAAGAAGTCTAGGGTAGCGCGGGCTCATCAAGCCCAGACAGCTGCCCCAACCTCTGACTATCAGGGCGTCCCGCTGATTATCATGCGGGCCTCTGATGGGAAGTTATACAGAACCGCTCGAGTCCAATCCCCGGCGGCGAACGGACAGAGTGGTTCCTCTGACCTGCGTGAGGCAATCCTCCACAAACGCAAGGAAAGAGAAGGACACATGGTCGGGCTGTAGCAACAACAGGTAATAGAAATAGGCTGGCTTACAAAGGCGAATCGAGTATCAGATGTAGATGGTAAGGAACAGTAGAGGGATTACCTGCGGTCGGTACTCTGTATCGATTTTGAACTTAGGATACCCATTTCCAGGTCATATAGCAGTCCATTAGTTGTCAGTTGCATACCATAATATATAGGCACATGTTCATATAGCTAAGACTGCGGGATACTAACCAGGCATGTACAGGTAGCAGGAGAAGAGATTGGGGTAGTTTCGTGGGTTGTATTTTCCTTGGCAGATAGAGTTAGTTTTTGGTTATTATTAGATGTCTCTTCAAAGATGGGTCCTATGAAAGAGATTTACAATATATTATGTTCAATTCTTACATGAACCTATTACCTTAGTAACTCTAGAAAGTTTCTTTCTCCAAATTTGTAAACTATTGATAGGACTTCATAATTCCCAATAACAAAGGTTAGTCAAGTATCTATGATCGAATTGTGTTTTAGGAATAAAGTAGATCCAATACATGTAGATGTGGGCATCAGAGATGTTAGGATAGGCATATTAACTTGGAATTAATATGCAAGCAGGGATTCCTTGGGCTGACATGCATCATACCTATAGGGGCGTGTTCACATGTATAAGTATTGAGTCGAATAGGCAACTGAGTGTAAACAGTTTAGTCACGTATGTATGACCAACGCTCAAATAAGTGCGGATGCACAGGAGGGGGGGCAGGCTTGCATGCTTCCCTATAGGAATGTCAAGTAAGGTTAGGAATTAGTACACTTATAAGCAAATGCCATGAGCGGTTAGTGATAAAGTATCATATGGATATTTAATATCAGATCAGACCTTTATTTGAGTTTGTAGACTCAATTTAGAACATGTCACCTTCTCTAGTTGGTTATTTGTAGGAATCATATATGCACACCAGACCGAGCATAGCCCTTGATGCTAAACAATTGCAATGGTGACCTCACATCCTGTTGATCTGACATTTTCTCCATCTTGGTCCAAGTCAGAGTTAGGAAGTGTCAGCACTAGAATAGCCAGGGGTACCCGTAGCGTATCAGAGAAATCAAGTATCAGAGTATATAGCAGGATGGGATACACCGATAAATAGGGAATAAGAAAGCTGCAAATTAGTTCATGTGTATTAAAGAGGGCTTGATTCACCTACAGGAATGTTAAACCAACGTATCATGTAAATATAGAGAAGGTAGTAGTAGGTGGTTCATGCCTATACAGGTGCAAGATTACATGCTAAGTTAGCTAGTGATCAGAGTTCACATGGGACACATAGGGAGCATATCTGTAGATGAACACCCTGGGAATGCAATTTGTGTTGGCCAACTTTTAAATAGCAACAAACGAGTGAGATCGGATGCACCAGCAGGTTGTCATGCAATACAACAGAAAATACTAGAGCATGGGTTAGATGAGTGTCATGTAGGTGAAGTTCAGTGAAGATAGCATATATGTAGGGCCTGTGTGACAGGTTACTAATAGGGGTTAGCTCGTGTTTATTAACATCATATTCATATTCATAGCAGGGTTTTTGCAGTAATACAAGTGGTTGTTGTCCGTTTACATTGGTTACTTAGTTAAACACCCTTTCAGAAATGTTTTGTTTAAGTAATGTTAGATATTAAAGTTGTTTGTACCTGCTTTAAGAGTCCCCTTTTTCTGATTCTATTTACCCATGTTATGAAACTACCAGATAGGTAGGTCCATGTCACTATTCAGAAGGATAGTGATAAGGATAAGGAGGGGTCGGGTTCACCTATAATAGCCATATGGTATGAGGGAAAATGTTGAGTAATGGGTGAGTTGAGAGTGAGGGTCAGTTGTAAAGAGTTTAGTCCAACTCTTGTGAGAAATATAAGGTGTCCAAAAGTAAAAAATGTTACTGACAACTCAAGTGTAGAGAAGCAACAACAAACAATGAGGATAGCTATAGGCAATCTCACCAAACAGGTATAGAGGTCACTATGTTAAGAATCTATTAAATAAGTAGGTAGGAGTGGTATTAATTTATATTTTTAGTTTATTGACAATGTAATTCATAAACAACAGGTTACTTGGATCTCGATACGGATTCTGACCCGTATCCGCAGCTCATGACTACAGGCAAGTATACCTTGTTGAATACATACAGTATTTACATGTTTTCTCGTTCCATGTTATATTTTCTTCTCATATTGTACATGGATCATTGTCTACTACTTTACCTGTTTTATCGTTACACGTACACGTAGAGTTGTTCTTGTTTTCTATCGTTGCTTGTCGTATGGATTTTCGTGTTCTTGTGCTTTTCGTGAGATTGTCATCGTCGTTATGCCCTTGATTTGATTTGCTTTAGGAGAGGAGATTGGTATTAGAATTGGCTCTTCTCAATTGGGAGTATCTTGCATTCCACTACAATTGAAACACACTATAGATTGGAGTATCTTGTATTGTACTACAAGCTATAGGAGTTATTCGTTTGATTCTGAGCTAAGTCTAGTATTACAATTTCCACATGACATGTCATTCTTAGATGTTCTTCTTGCACTGTTCTTGTCTTTCATACATGTTACTGTCATATTAGTAGGCATGTTTTATGTATTTTGTTAGTCCTCTGAGGACCTGATGATCTCTTCAGGTTTTGTCAAGTTTTGAGCCAGGTACAGACAAGCAGGTTTGAGCCAACATTGGACCACGGTACCACTACAGCTGAGGGTATCTTGATGATTAGTAGTTGGACTCAGTTATCTTATTTTCATGTCTCTATTTTATTTCTACCTACTGGTAGTGGATTTGTGTCCACTGGACGCAACTTGAATTCATGATAAACTGGATACTTTATTTTATATTATCATTCATTATTCAATCTCATTTGAGATAGTTGTATTCTCTAATTTCTGTGGATGAGATATAAATTGCCTTAAATGTTCTAGATTCCTGTGACTTGTGTATACTAGACAGCGTTCTACCGCTGATACTGTGGCGTAGGCTGGACTTGGACATAGACTTGTATCCGAAAAGTGGGTGCGGGTCGTGACAGACTCGAAACTCATCGTCAACCAGGTCCGAGGACAAAACAAAGTCCGCCACGAGGACCTGGTCCCCTATCACAAAACAGCCTTGGACATCATCTCAACCTTCACTGAGTTCTTCATAGAACACGTACCTCGACTACAAAACATGGAGGCTGATGCCCTAGCTGTCCTCGCGACCTCATTGGCGGCACCTTTCGGGACTCAACACTTCGTTACAATGGTGGGCCAGGATCTGACGTAACCCAGGAACAATCTTTGCATGTCTTTGAACCATGCCATGCCTGCAAATGCTAGTGTCAACATCAGAGACCAGCGGTTCCCATTCATCGACTTTGCAACTTATGGAATCCTTCCAGACGACCCAAAAGAGGTAGCCTCTGTCAAAACACGCTCTCTTCGGTTCTACTATGCTACGGCCACCAAAATGTTGCACCGCCGCTCCGACAGGCTTCTCCACCGATGTTTATCAAACGAGGAAGCAGCCAATGCTCTTCGAGAGGCTCATAACGAAACCTGCGGAGCTCATCAATACGGTCCTGAGCTACAGGACCGACTCTGACGTATGGGCTATTACTGGCCCACTATGATGGCCGGTGCTACTGAGTATACGAAGAAGTGCCATGTTTGTCAGCTCCACGCTGACTTCATCTACCGACCTTTAGAACTCCTAAACCCTACTGCTGCCTCCAGGCTATTCGAAGCCTGGGGCATGGACATAGTGGGACCAGTTACCCCTCCATCATCCAGAGGGCATCGCTTCATCCTGGCAATCTGTCACGACCCGCACCCTGAAGAGGGGTACGAGCACGTGGTTACGTCCAGCCTACGCCGCAGAATCGGCGGTAGAACGCTGTATATAGGGTCTGTAAATACTATAACTAAAACAGATAAATGTACATATACAGTATATACACTCCGAATGGAGGTGATATAGCAATACAGTCTCAATCACAAATATAAAACTAAGGTAGATAGCATGGAAAGGAAATACGATAGATAAACAGGAAATGAGTCCAAGATCCACAAGTCAGAGCTAAACACAAACATCCAGAGTCTCAGAAAATATATAAGATACTACAAACTGAAATGTGCTAGCTGGCTCGCAGGCCAGGCAAACCTAACTAAACTTTGCTACTCAGGGTGAGCAAAGTCTAGTAGCTCTACCAACAAGCCACGGTCTAAGTCTAATCCATCAGACTCAACCCCATAGTAGGTCGGACAATCAGCCTCTGAATTATCTGTAAAATTTACCAACGGTATCCTGTCAGGAAAATGAGCAAGTACAAACACCAATAGCAGTTCCATATGAATTGAGAAATACTATAAGAGACAGTATAATAAAATACAAGACAAAGATATAGGCAACTTGGGAACCATTTGAAAGCCGAGTTACAACCCTTGAACCAAACAAGGATCGGAGTTGTAACTCTTCTTTCAAACAGAACTTAGTCTCAAATCATGGCACAGTATAAAGACAGGTAGAGCATGTGAGTAAGAAAATCATAGCATAGTGAGAAGTATAGAAAGTAAAGCTGAACTGGAATATAAGATACGCTAATAAATGTAAAAGGTGATTTGAACTATTAGAGCGATATGTGATCAGCTAGGGAGTCAAGAGAGAGTTATCTACTTGGCCCGGCAATCCGCGGTGTCCTCAACGGAGAGTCATGCCGTCCAACCTGGATAACTGGTAAAGGGGTATCTACTACACCCTACGTGAGGTGAGGGTGGCGCTAGCAAAATATAGTTACAGGGAGGCTTTGATCACATAACCCCTAATAATTCCCCCATACCCGAATAGTATCACGGATCCGGACATGGCACGTCATGACACAGGGTTCGAGAGCAGGGGGCCAGCCCACTCCCAAATTAATGTCTATATAAGTACATAAATACAGAAATATCTCATACTCATATACCAAGAGAGTCCAGGAATAACATCTCATGACAGGATCCGACGTATACTAGTCCGTGAACCGTCGTGTCAGGAATCATGTAAAATACTACAACTGAATTGGATATAGTAGATATCAAGATAATAAAAACTATCAGTGAATGTACTCATCTGTGGTCATGAGCTGATAGGGTGAACAGACGCTCAGAGTGATCACAGACCTAAAATAAGATACTATGAGTCAAACAGGGCTTAATACTGAAAAAGGAAACTAATTCAAGTCATGAATGCAAGTATAAGTCAATACTAGGTCAATCTAGGTCAGACTGAGTCATACTAGGTCATACTGGTTCATACTAGGTCATACTAGGTCACTGGGAGTCAATCCAAGTCAAACTAGGTCAAACGGGGTCAAAGGTTGACTTACAGTTGACTTTTGGTCAAAAAGTCAACTCTGGTCAACCCTAGGTCAAACTAGCCTAATGTTGACCAACTGTTGACTTTCAGTCAACTGGTCAACTCTGGTTTGGTTTCGGTCAAATCTAGTCGCTTAAAGACTAAGTTTGACTCTCGGTTGACTTTTGTTGACTTGTGGTCAAAATGGTCAACCGAAGTCAAAATTAGTCTAGGAGCACTATATTTGATCGTTACCAACCAAAGGAACCAAGTTCTAGTCCTATCTTAGACTCTAGACTCCAATATCCTATTTCTAGGCAAAACCTATATTACCCTTACCATGTATCATGTACCACTCCTCACATCACTCTAGCACTCACATGTAACTCATGATACCACACTCACATAGGCTCTCCTATAGGCTTTCCTACTAGTTTACACATAGGATAAACTACAGGTTACTAGCTACACTCATATAGCTCTCACACACACACACACAAACCTACAACACATACACACAAACTCATATGTGGACTAATATGTGGTGTTGGTGGACTGAAACTGGGGGTGTTACAGGGCTGAAATATGGGGGTTTTAGGACTGTCATATGGAGTGGTGTTAAGGATGTATCAAGGGGCTGATTTTGTGGCATGTACCATGGCTGGTATGTGGTATTTTCTGGACTGAAATGGCAGTCCAAGGGACAGCCATGTAAAGTGGTTTACATGGACTGAAATGGAGTGGGTTTAGGATAGCTACTGGAGCTATTTGCAGGGTAGTTTTGGGGCTAATACTGGACATCAATATTGGGCAAAACTAGACTGTGGGGACAGTCCAAGTGACAACCAACATAGGCTATGTTAGGACTGTTTTAGAGTGGACTGAAATGAAGCAATGGGACAGCATATAGGTGACAGTTGAAGGCTGTTTTTGTGGACTGAATGACAGCATGTAGGCTATGTTTTGGGACTGATTTCAAGGGCTTAACTGCCAAGTTATGGGACAGCAAAGTGGGGGGAAAAACTGGACTGAAATGGGAGAAATGTGGACTGTCATTGACAGCCACAAGAGGGAATTTCTGGACTGTTGGGACAGCCAACAGTGGCTTGAACATCTACTATTTTCAGGGCTCTTCCCTCTCCCTTTCACACCCACAAACCACTCTCCACATCTCCCTATCACTCACTCTCAACCATATACTCAAACACAACACATACACCTATACACATACTCTCCTACTAACACAAACACACACACACACTACTCCAAACTTGGCCGACCCCTCCCCAATACCAAATCACAAGGTCACACCACATAATATATATCCCCATATATATATATATATACATATATATATATATATATATATATATATATATAGAGAGAGAGAGAGAGAGGAGAGAGAGAGAGAGAAATATATATATATATATATATATATATATATATATATATATATATATATATATATATATATATATATATATATATATATATATATATATATATATATATATATATCACCACATATATATATAGATATTAACAATATGATACATTATGATACTATGGAAAACACATTCTAAACACATAGTAAAATCTGGAGTTAATATTTGAACAACAATAAATCAATACACAAATAATTCCACAAGTGTCCAAATAGGGTTTTCCCCATTAGGACACGATCCTACACATTGGACACCTCTACAAGTGTCCAAATAGACACGAAATGGACACCAATGGGCACAAAACCATGGGGGTCAATCCTATGGGTCAAAACCAATCTAATGCATGAGGGAAATGAGGAAATGAAGGGATTTATACCTCTCGATGACTCGAATCGATCCCGATACGCCACCGACACGTAGAAATCCCAAACGGACACGGACAAGCTCCGAATCCTCTCAAACTTGAGTAGCTCCCTCCTTGTCTTGAATGGAGAAGGAAGGAAGAAGATTGGGTGAGAAAATGGAAGGATTTGGTGGAAAAATTTCTAGGGTTTGCTCTCTAGAAAAATTGGAGAAGAACAAGAGAGAGAATGAAAGAGTGAAATAATGTGAAGTGTCTAAGCCCTATCCACTTGTCATGGCCGGCCATAAAGGAGTTTTGTCCTATTAGGGAAAAGTCAAGAAAGCCCCTTTTCTAATCTATTTACTAATACATGGAAAGGAGTTTAAGTCGGGGGTAGTTTAGTCATTCCTAAACCACTAATCCAAATTAATCCTAACCAAAATAATTAGCCTAGTCACTAACTAAAATAATTAACATGTGGGCCATGGCTAACTAGTGTGTGGGCCCGCTAGAGTCAATACTACCCCGGGTCCCCGATACAAGTCGAAATGAGTTGAAATTGGAACCCGACTCAAACAACCCCAAAATAATACAATAAATAAATAAATAATTCCAAAATAATTTTAAAGTGGAAAATTACTAAAATACCCCTATTCATGGAAACTGGGGGTGACAAATCTATCCACCTTAAAAAAAATTTGTCCTCAAAATTAAAACAAACATACACTGAATCACATGCAGAAACAAAAATTATACCTCAAGGCTCGAAGAGATAAGGGAAACGCTCCCGCATGTCGTCCTCCCTCTCCCAGGTCGACTCACCTGGAGAGTGATGCCTCCATACAACGCGAACCAAGGTATAACCTGGTTCCGGAGCACCTTCTCCCTACGATCCAAAATCTCCACTGGCTGCTCTGGATAGTGAAGAGTAGGCCCCACCTCGATCGCTGAATGGTCTAATACATGGCTGGGGTCCGCCACGTACCGTCTCAGCTGCGACACATAGAACACGTTGTGTACCCCCTATAGCGTAGGCGACAAGTCTAGCCGGTAAGCCACTGCACTGACCCTCTCAAGGATAGTGAAAGGCCCGATGTAGCACGAACTAAGCTTTCCGCCTCCGCCAAAGCGAATCGTGCCCCGTGTCGGAGAAATCTTCAGGAACGCCAAAGCACCAGCCTAGACATAAAACAAACTCAGAACACAGGACAGTCAAATCACAAACAATCACAAACAGGAACTGAAACTAACCTCAAACTCTAACGGTCTCCGGTGGCTATCGGCCCAATGCCGCTGCCTATCCTGAGCCATCCAAAGTCTGTCTCTAATCAGCCTGACCTTCTCAGCTGCATCCACCACCATCTCCGATCCAAGCAGCACTCTCTCGCCAATATCATTCCATGACAAGGGAGTATGACATCTCCGTCCGTATAGAGCCTCAAATGGCGACATCTCTATACTGGCCTGATAGCTGTTGTTGTAAGCAAACTCTACCAGGTGAAGATGATCATCCTAACATCCTCCGAAATCTAGCACACACGTGCGAAGCATATCCTCCAAAGTCTGGATAGTCCTCTCCGACTGCCCGTCTGTCTGGGGGTGATAAGCGGTACTAAACTTGAACGAGGTGCCCAAGCTAGCCTGCAAACTCCTCCAGAAGTGGGAAGTAAAATGGCTATCCCAATCTGAAACTATGCTCACATGAACCCTATACAATCGCACGATCTGACGAACATACAGCTCTGCCAACCTCTCCGTAGACAATCCCTCCTTGAAAGGCAAAAAGTGGGCCGATTTGGTCAATCTATCAACTATGACCCAAATTGTGTCTTTCCCTCCTGGAGATTGTGGAAGTCCGGACACAAAGTCCATGGTGATGTGCTCCCACTTCCACTCAGGAATGGGTAGTGGCTGTAGCAACCCACCAGGCCTCTGTCTCTCGGCCTTCACCTGCTGACAAACCAAGCAGCGAGATACAAACTGAGCCACCTCGCACTTCATGCCGTACCACCAAACGTGCTCTCTCAGATCTCTGTACATCTTGTTGGCACCAGGATGCATAGAGTACTCAGAGCGATGAGCCTCCTGAAGAACCTCCTTCCGAAGCTCCCCACTCGGAATGCACAGTCTAGCACCGTACCGTAGCGACCCATCTTCGGCAATAGAGAAATCATCAAGCAACCCTGCCTGCACCTGCTCCCTGATGCACCTCAAGGCAACATCATCATACTGTGCTGATCTGACTCTGTCCATCAACTCAGACTGAATCTGCAAGCCCCACAACTGTACCTCCATGCCCGGAATAATCACCTCGATTCCCAAACTGTCCAGGTCAGCCAAAAGATGACTGTCTGCTGTCAGATACATAGCGATTGGATACCTGCTCAAGGTATCTGTAACTACGTTGGCCTTCCCTGGATGGTACTGTAAGGCGATATCGAAATCCTTCATCAGCTCAAGTCAACGTCTCTGCCTCATGTTCAGCTCCTTCTGAGTGAACACATACTTCAAGCTCTTGTGATCAGTAAAGATCTCAACCCGCTCTCCGTACAGATAGTGCTTCCATAACTTCAGGGGAAAGATGACAGCGGCTAACTCCAGATCGTGAGTCGGGTAGTTCTTCTCATGAGGACGTAACTGCCTAGATGCATAGGCAATCACCTTCCCGTGCTGCTAAAGTACACAACCCAGACCCCGGCCAGAAGCGTCACTGTAAATCGAGAAACCACCGGTCCCAGACGGCAATGTCAAGATCGGAGCTGATGTCAACCTCTTCTTCAGCTCATCGAAGGCGGCCTGACACTCCTCAGTCCAGACGAACTCCACATCCTTTCTGGTGAGTCTAGTCATCGGCTTCGCGATCCGCGAGAAATCCTGGACGAACTTCCGATAGTAGCCCGCCAATCCCAGAAAGCTCTGAATCTCGGCAACTGTACTGGGCGTAGACCAAGACTCTACCGCAGCAATCTTCTTCTGGTCTACTGAGATCCCGTGCTCGGTCACAACATGACCCAAGAACTCGACCTGGTCCAGGAAGAACTCACACTTCGACAACTTCCCATACAACTGCTCCTTTCTCAAAGTCCCGAGCACAATCCTCAGATGCTCCTCGTGCTCCTCCGGCGTCTTTGAGTAGACCAGGATGTCGTCTATGAAGACCACCACAAACTTTTCAAGGTACTGATGGAATACCTTGTTCATCAAGTTTATGAACACAGCTGGGGTGTTGGTCAACCCAAATGGCATTACTGTAAACTCGTATTGGCCGTACCGAGTCCGAAAAGCTATCTTCGGAATGTCTTCCTGCTTCACCTTCAGCTGATGATAGCCGGACCTCAGATCTATCTTTGAAAACACCTTGGCGTCGCTCAACTGATCGAACAAGTCGTCGATCCTCGGCAACGGGTACTTGTTCTTGATAGTGAGGTTGTTGAGCGCCCTGTAGTCGATACACATGTGCATCGTACCATCCTTCTTCGGTACAAACAGGACTGGCGCTCCCCAAGGCGATGAACTGGATCTAATGAATCCCTTGTTCTGCAGCTCGTCGACCTGCTTCTTCAGCTCTGCCAACTCGCTGTTGTTGACCCTATAAACGTGTTGTGAGATAGGCTCAGCACCCGGCACTAAGTCTATAGAGAACTCAATGTCTCTATCCGGCGGCATCCTAGGCAACTCCTCGGGAAAAACATCCATGAAGTCAGCTATCATTGGATGTGGCAATGCCTACCCCGCTAGTAAAGCTCCGCAGAACCCATCTCCCGACTCAGCTGCTCCTCTAGCAAACACAATCTCTGCTCTCCCGGCGGCCTAAACAGAATCCTACCTCCTCTATAGTCTATAGTAGCATGGTGCATGCTCAACCAATCTATTCCGAGTACCACATCGTACCTCGGAAGGGGCATTACGAGCAAGCACGCACCCAAAACTCGGCCTCCTACAGTAACTCTCCACCCCTTACAGATATTGTTGACCAGGATGATGCCTCCCCCGGTCAATATCTTGCAAGTCCTATCCAAAGGTTCAGCAATAATATTGTGTCTCAGAGCAAAAGAAACAGACACAAAGCTATGAGTGGCACCGGAATCAAATAAGGTAAATGCAGGGAATGAATCAAGAAGAATGTGACCTGCCACTACATCGCCTACTGGCTCTGTCTCCTCCTCTGCTGTCAGGGTAAACACTCTGCCCGCAGGGGCTCCCCTCTGGTGCTGCGCAAAATGCTGCTACTGAGTCTGAAGTGGAGGACCTCTCTACTGAACTGCTGGTCCTCTGGTCGGCTGTGCTCTATCCTGGACTCCTCAGACTCCCCGAATACGGCAGTCCTTCAGCTGGTGATCGGGCGCCCCACAATATAAGCAGACGCCCAACTTCTTCCTGTAAACCTCTCTAGTGTGCCCTGGCTTCCCGCAGAAGTTACACTGTGTAGCCGGCCTCTGACCCTGACCCTGACCCTGGTGCTGCTGGGCACGCGTCGGTGCCTGCTGGAACTACAACTGAGGCTGCTGCTGCTGGAACTGCCTCTGCTAGAAATATGGGCGCTTCGATGGCCCTGTACTCGAACTAGCTCCAAGAGCGTCACTGCCCCTCTTCGGCTTGAGGTCGAAGTTCTCCTCTGCAATCTGCACCTCCATAAGGATCTACTCGAAGGTCGCATCACGTCTCCTAGAGGTGTGAGTGCGCACTGCATGTATAAGGCCCCTCCGAAACTTCGAGGCCTTGCATCCCTCATCCTGGATCAAACTAGGTGCAAACCTGCTCAGCGGAAGAACTCTGGTGCATACTCGTCTACCGACGAGTTCCCCTGTACCAGACTGGCAAACTGTCCCTCCAAAGCTGTCAAGGCTACATCTGGGTAGAACTTCTCCTTAAAGAGTTTCCTGAAGTCCTTCCAAGACAATCTCCTCACTTATGTACGCGGATCCGTGCGGTACCAAGTCAGCACTATGTCGAAAAACTGGCTCGCTGTAGAAGTCACCCACAGACCTCTCGGGACCTCTGCCAACTCCAGACTCCGTTGGACATCCTCTAGCCAGTCGTCCGCGTATAGGATACCCTCGGTACCCTTGAACTCCCACGAGTTCAACTTCCTGAAGTCGAGGTATGTACCGGGCCTCCCCTGACCCTGCTGCTGTACTGGTGCTCCCTAAACTGTAGCCGATGTACCTCTCTCCACTGCTGCCATTGCTAGCTGATGCGAGTTCTCCATGGTCTGTCGCAGCACCTCTGCCTGACGGTGCTGTGCCTCTACCTGTGCTCTCTGTGTCTGCAGCATCTGCTGCAGAAGGGTCATCATCCCCTGAGTATATGCCGGTAACTGAGGCGGCGGTGGAAGAATGTCAGGGATGACCAGGGACGGTCCTGCTCCTGGAGGTGGAAGACCTCCGGGAACCGTCTCTACTGCTGCTCCCGCCGGAAGGACAGGAACTGAGGTGGCAGCTCCCTCAGGTGCAGCTCCCGTAGCCGGAGGTGGAAGACCAGCCGGATCGGGCCTCTCCGGTACAGCGCTAGAACCCGCTGCCTGAGAGCGAGTGATCGTCATCCTGAGGATAGATTGAAACAAGGAATCAATATGGCACATGATAGGAATATCAAAGAAGGACAATTAAATTCAATGCAAAAGAATTTGTCATGGTAATCAAAAGATCAGAAATTTTCTAACATGTGATTGAGTAACTCCTATCATACCCTAGATCCTATGTCCTAATTGCAGGCTCGTAATTAGTACTCTAAGTCGAGCACTATTACGAGATCGCACTAATTGCGACACTGACCTGCATGGGCCACCACAAAAATGTGTTACGACCCGCACCCTGAAGAGGGGCACGAGCACGTGGTTACGTCCAACCTACGCCATAGAATCGGCGGTAGAACGCTGTATATAGGGTCTGTAAATACTACGACTAAAACAGATAAATGTACCTGTACAGTATATACACTCCGAATGGAGGTGACATAGCAATACAGTCTCAATCATAAATATAAAACTAAGGTAGATAGCATGGAAAGGAAATACGATAGATAAAACAGGAAATGAGTCCAAGATCCACAAGTCAGAGCTAAACACAAACATCTAGAGTCTCAGAAAATATATAAGATACTACAAACTAAAATATGCTAGCTGGCTCGCAGGCCAGGCAAACCTAACTAAACTATGCTACTCAGAGTGAGCAAAGTCTAGTGGCTCTACCAACAAGCCACGGTCTAAGTCTAATCCATCAGACTCAACCCCATAGTAGGTCGGGCAATCAGCCTCTGAATCATCTGTAAAATTTGTCAACGGTATCCTGTCAGAAAAATGAGCAAGTACAAACACCAACAGCAGTTCCATATGAATTGAGAAATACTATAAGAGACAGTATAATAAAATATAAGACAAAGATATAGGCAACTTGGGAACCATTTGAAAGTCGAGTTACAACCCTTGAACCAAACAAGGACCGGAGTTGTAACTCTTCTTTCAAACAGAACTTAGTCTCAAATCATGGCACAGTATAAAAACAGGTAGAGCATGTGAGTAAGGAAATCATAGCATGGTGAGACGTACAGAAAGTAAAGCTGAACTGGAATATAAGATACGCTAATAAATGTAAAAGGTGATTTGAACTATTAGAGCGATATGTGATCGGCTAGGGAGTCAAGAGAGAGTTATCCACTTGGCCCGGCAATCCGCGGTGTCCTCAACGGAGAGTCATGCCATCAAACCAGGATAACTGGTAAAGGGGTATCTACTACACCCTACGTGAGGTGAGGGTGGCGCTAGCAAAATATAGTTACAGGGAGGCTTTGATCACATAACCCCTAATAATTCCCCCATCCCCGAATAGTATTACG
Source organism: Iris pallida (assembly GCA_029216955.1). Classification (NCBI taxonomy): domain Eukaryota; kingdom Viridiplantae; phylum Streptophyta; class Magnoliopsida; order Asparagales; family Iridaceae; genus Iris; species Iris pallida. Next base: position 10,003,339 of record JANAVB010020198.1, on the reverse strand, counting down.
GATCCGGACATGGCACGTCATGACACAGGGTTCGAGAGCAGGGGGCATCCCACTCCCAAATCAATGTCTATATAAGTACAGAAACAAAGAAATATCTCATACTCATATACCAAGGGAGTCCAGGAATAACATCTCATGACAGGATCCGATGTATACTAGTCCGTGAACCGTCGTGTCAGAAATTATATAAAATACTACAACTGAATCGGATATAGTAGATATCAAGACAATGAAAACTATCAGTGAATGTACTCGCCTGTGGTCCTGAGCTGATATGGTGAACAGACGCTCAGAGTGATCACAGACCTAAAATAAGATACTATGGGTCAAACAGGGCTTAATACTGAAAAAGAAAACTAATTCAAGTCATGAATGCAAGTCTAAGTCAATACTAGGTCAATCTAGGTCAGACTGAGTCATACTAGGTCATACTGGTTCATACTAGGTCATACTAGGTCACTGGGAGTCAATACAAGTCAAACTAGGTCAAACGGGATCAAAGGTTGACTTACAGTTGACTTTTGGTCAAAAAGTCAACTCTGGTCAACTTTGGTCAATCCTAGGTCAAACTAGCCTAATGTTGACCAACTGTTGACTTTCAGTCAACTGGTCAACTCTGGTTTGGTTTCGGTCAAATCTAGTCGCTTAAAGACTAAGTTTGACTCTCGGTTGACTTTTGTTGACTTTTGGTCAAAATGGTCAACCGAAGTCAAAACTAGTCTAGGAGCACTATATTTGATCGTTACCTACCAAAGGAACCAAGTTCTAGTCCTATCTTAGACTCTGGACTCCAATACCCTATTTTTAGGCAAAACCTATATTACCCTTACCATGTATCATGTACTACTCCTCACATCCCTCTAGCACTCACATGTAACTCATGATAACACACTCACGTAGGCTCTCCTATAGGCTTTCCTACTAGTTTACACATAGGCTAAACTATAGGTTACTAGCTACACTCATATAGCTCTCACACACACACACAAACCCACAACACACACACACACAAACTCATATGTGGACTAATATGTGGTGTTGGCGGACTGAAACTAGGGGTGTTACAGGGATGAAATATAGGGGTTTTAGGACTGTCATATGTAGTGGTGTTAAGGATGTATCAAGGGGCTGATTTTGTGGCATGTACCATGGCTGGTATGTGGTGTTTTCTGGACTGAAATGGCAGTCCGAGGGACAGCCATGTAAAGTGGTTTACATGGACTGAAATGGAGTGCGTTTAGGACAGCTACTAGAGCTATTTGCAGGGTAGTTTTGGGGCTAATACTGGACAGCAATATTGGGCAAAACTGGACTGTGGGGACAGTCCAAGTGACAGCCAACATAGGCTATGTTAGGACTGTTTTAGAGTGGACTGAAATGAAGCAATGGGACAGCATATAGGTGACAGTTGAAGGCTGTTTTTGTGGACTGAATGACAGCATGTAGGCTATGTTTTGGGACTGATTTCAAGGGCTTAACTGCCAAGTTATGGGACAGCAAAGTAGGGGAAACACTGGACTAAAATGGGAGAAATGTGGACTGTCATTGACAGCCACAAGAGGGAATTTCTGGACTGTTGGGACAGCCAACAGTGGCTTGAACAGCTGCTGTTTTCAGGGCTCTTCCCTCTCCCTTTTACACCCACAAACCACTCTCCACATCTCCCTATCACTCACTCTCAACCATATACTCAAACACAACACATACACCTATACACATACTCTCCTACTAACACAAACACACACACACTACTCCAAACTTGGCCGACCCCTCCCCAATACCAAATCACAAGGTCACACCACATAATATATATCCCCATATTTTTTTTAAACCATATTATATATATATATATATATTAATATATATATCACCACATATATATATATATATATATATATATATATATATATATATATATATATATATATATATATATATATATATATATATATTGATTTATTGTTGTTCAAATATTAACTCCAGATTTTACTATGTGTTTAGAATGTGTTTTCCATAGTATCATAATGTATCATATTGTTAATATATATATATAAAAAAATATATATATATATATTAACAATATGATACATTATGATACTATGGAAAACACATTCTAAACACATAGTAAAATCTGGAGTTAATATTTGAACAACAATAAATCAATACACAAATGATTCCACAAGTGTCCAAATAGGGTTTTTTTTTCCATTAGGACACGATCCTACACATTAGACACCTCTACAAGTGTCCAAATGGACACAAAATGGACACCAATGGGCACAAAACCATGGGGGTCATTCCTATGGGTCAAAACCAATCTAATGTATGAGGGAAATGAGGAAAGGAAGGGATTTATACCTCTCGGTGATTCGAATCGATCCCGATATGCCACCGACACGTAGGAATCCCAAACGGACCTCTCAAACTTGAGTAGCTCCCTCCTTGTCTTGAATGGAGAAGGAAGAAAGAAGATTGGGTGAGAAAATGGAAGGATTTGGTGGAGAAATTTCTAGGGTTTGCTCTCTAGAAAAATTGGAGAAGAACAAGAGAGAGAATGAAAGAGTAAAATAATATGAAGTGGCTAAGCCCTATCCACTTGTCATGGCTGGCCATAAAGGAGTTTTGTCCTATTAGGGAAAAGTCAAGAAAGCCCCCTTTCTAATCTATTTACTAATACATGGAAAGGGGTTTAAGTCGGGGGTAGTTTGGTCATTCCTAAACCACTAATCCAAATTAATCCTAACCAAAATAATTAGCCTAGTCACTAACTAAAATAATTAACATGTGGGCCATGGCTAACTAGTGTGTGGGCCCGCTAGAGTCAACACTATCCCGGGTCCCCGATACAAGTCAAAATGAGTTGAAATTCGAACCCGACTCAAACAACCCCAAAATAATACAATAAATAAATAAATAAATAAATAAATAATTCCAAAATAATTTTAAAGTGGAAAATTACTAAAATACCCCTATTCATGGAAACTGGGGGTGACACAATCACCGACTACGTCTTTAAGTGGGAGGAAGCAGTACCGCTGATAAAGGTGCAGAGCTCGAAGGTGATCGGTTTTATCAAACATAACATCATCCACCATTTTGGAGTATCCCGAAGGATCATCCACGACAACGGTCCATAATTCATATGTCATGTATTCAGCAGATTCTGTGATAATAATCGCATTCCGAATATGGCATCAACTACCTACAATCCGGCAGCAATAGATTAGCTGAAGCATTCAACAAAACAATTGTCAAGCTACTCAAAAAAGTTATGTCATCTAACAAATACGATTGGAACGAGAAACTAGGCAAATGTCTTTAGGCCGACCGCACAACGGTGCGGACTCCAGCAGGCAACACACCATTCTCTCTGGCCTATGGGAGTGAAGCAGTACTGCCTTTGGATATCCAGATCACCTCGTTACGAGTGGCTATTACAAAACAGTTAACAGAGGAAGACAATCAGCAACGCCGTCTGCAAGAACTGCAGGCGTTGGGCGAAAGATGCCTCTTGGCTCAACAGCACATTGAGCTCTACCAAGCTCGAATTTTACAGGCTTTCAATAAGAAAGTAAAAAAAAATGACCTTCCAAGTTGGCGACCTTGTTCTATCAGTCAAAAGACCAATAGTGATGACTCACAAGACACCAGAAAAGTTCGAACCCAAATGGGAAGGCCCCTTTATCATAGAGACGGTGTACTCTAACATTGCCTACCGGCTCGCAAAACCAAATAGGGACTTGTTCATGATGCCAATCAACGACAAGTTCCTAAAGAAGTACTACTCTTGAAATCTCTCAACATGTACTTTCCATCTTTCCAACAGGAGAACCTATGAGCTCGACCAACCGAGTTCATCCTCTTTGATAAAGACGTGCCTCTGGAGCCAGTCGCTCCAGTGCACACTCTCTCCAGTAGAAAACATCCATGTCCATATCACCTCTGAGTTGTTTCTCTACACCCCCACAAAGTTAAAACTTATATTACATAAGATGACGCTAAATACTATGTTTTCCACATCCACATTACCTCCGAGTAAACATCCCACCTAACAACCCCCGCATTGTTACACCGTTATCATAGAACATCATGTCCATATCACCTCTGAGTTGTCCTATGTATCCCCACCGAGTTCATTCCTACCACGTCCATATTACCTCTGAGTAGGAAAACTCTACCATTAACCCCGTATTTACCACGTCCATATCATCTCTGAGTAAATATGCTGGTTCCCTCTCTCAACTTATTATCTGTACCTAAAAAACAAGGTGCACCAAAAGATAATAGGTCCACAAAAATCATAATTTCATGACAATTTGAACAAACAAAAGTTCTTTATTTCTTCTTCCGATAAAGTAAAGGACTACAGCAGCATTGAAAAGAAACAAAAAGCAAATTACATCTCCAGACATCGAAGAACAAAGATTGGAAACACTAAAATAAGAAAAAGAAATTAGCTTCTGCTTTATTTCCCGAAAATGGCAGGTACAAGACGGACGACGAAACCCTATAGCCAGGGATGATAGTTACGTTGAGGCATATACCACTCCCTCAACCATCGTCCATATGAAGGATCCAATTGGTTAAGATTCTCTATAGGAGTAGGATGACCAGAGCTCCCGGTGCCACTTTCTTTCGATATTGGTTCTTCATTAACAAAAACAACTTTTGAAATTTCCTCCTCCATGATGATCATTGGTTCTTTTGTGACAAAAGAGGGCTGCATCTCCTCTTTTACGACAGCCTCTACTTTCGGTATTGATACTGCAATAACACAACAAGACAAAGAATTAGCAAAAGAACTCAGCCCAAGGATATGCACAGCCTGGCATCAGCACATGCAAACAACTATGCAACAGAAGCTTCGACGCATCATCAGAAAAAAAAGTTCATGCGAACTGAAGTCCACCGCGACACATATACAGTACTAAAAGTCCATATGTGTTGGAAGGATAGCTTCGGCGCGTCATCAGGACCAAAGTCCATGGGCATCAGCAAAAGAAGCTTTGGCGCTTCATCAGGACCAAAGTTTATGTGCGTCAACAGAAGAAGCTTCGGCGCATCATCAGGACGAAGTCCATGCGCGTCAGCACTAAAAGCCTAGGCGCATCCTCAGGATGAGACTCATATAGCCACACCCATGCGCTTCAGCAGAATGGTTTGAAGTGTACAACAAAATGTCCATACAAAAACTTCCAAAGCAGCAGTTCACCCACCGATCACTTCCGGGCGCACGTCGGCATGCGTCATCTCAACAGCGGGGGCCTCCTCGACGTTAGCCCCGATAGGCTTCTTGCCTTTGCCTCTACCTCGGCCAATACCACCGCGGGGAGTCTTGGGAGCCATCTCTCATAAAGTTAAGATTTTTGAAAAAACTCTTAAGGAGGAAGAAGAAAAGAAAGAAAGAGTTTTCTCTCTCCACAGATGCCTATTTATAGGCTCAAGCCATGTGTGTGAACCAACAAAAGCATGGCATCAACGTCTCTTCGAGTTTATAAAACTGAAGGCTGCATAACTTCTAAAATAGATCATCATTAATCTCTTGGGATGTGAGGGGTTATCTTTATTAATTAAGAAGAGCATGCGCCATGACAGCCATGTTTGGAACGGTAATACGCCCAGACAGGGTATGCGCCCAGAACCTCTATTTGCCTATGCTTCTTGGTTCAAAGTATTCCAAAACTCAGAAAAATTTTTGAAACTTTGAAGGGGGTCTTGTAGAAGCATAGAATTTCAGGTGCATCTAAAGGTCAGAACTCCTATGTGCCCTAAAATGCCATGCGCCCTAACACGTCATGCACCAAGGAATTTGGAAGACAGAATGTTGGCACATCATTCAGAAGACAACAAATAGAAGAGGCACATGAAGATTGATTTTTTATTCCATATAAAAAGTCTATTACATGTCTAAACTCTTTGATACAACAAAAGTTTACTACAAAAAAAAGCCTAAACTACAACTCGGCGCATCACTTTGACGTCTCAGCTGGGTGCATCACTTCGATGTCTCAGTGAAGGCGCATCACTCTTCTTTGACAGAGCAAATTACTTCTTCGTCAATACAAGAGTGCTACGGCTAATGAAGCACTAATTGAGCAGAACACGGGTTGGCAATCAATCCAAACCCGATGGCTCTTCCAGCATAACGGAAGTCAGGGTACTACGACCCTGATCTTTGGATGCAAAAGGCACCCAACGCTGTCTTATAGAAGAACACTGCCGACAAGGGGTTCGAACATAAGCTGTTATGACTATAGCTCTTCCGACACATCTCAGACTTCTGAAGGAGTTCATCGTCAAAGCTTCTTCGCATGAGAAGATCCACAACCCGTAGTACAGCATCTCGCCAAGGAGAAGGACTGGTCGAGTTTATCTCCGTTGAGAAGAAAAGTGAAATAAGAAATAAACTTCTCTTTACAAAGCTATTTATAGGCCAAGGCAGATCAAACCCATGCACGAAAGTGGAAACTTTCCCGAAGTCAGTACAATAAACTTCCATTAATGATAATGAATCTGCCACCTCAAATTCAGCTAAGTCAAAGAAATCATCATCAATTTGAGTCTCGAAAGACTCATCAAAGCTGACCAAATGAAATGTGCCATATAATGGATGCGCTCCTCAGCATCATGTGCCTAGTGATGAACGAGCAGATGCGCCCACTTAAGCTCGTCACCCATCAAACATTTAATGATATATGACAGAGTCGTCATCATGCTTCTCGAAGACTGAGCAGTTGATAGCTTTTGCAGAGAATAAAGAGCCGCTAACGTCAACTTTAACATTACCTATTTTGTCGATTACAGCTGTGCTATGCCACGTGGCCGACAAATCACCAGATGTGCCTCCGCAGCCATGCACCCAAAACTACGCATGCGCCTTCACAGCTATGCACCCAAAGCTCTATATGCGCCCAGACTTGTTTTTGACCCCTAAAGTCAAGGACCAAGTCTTCTCATGTGCCAGATCCTAGGCGCATCCTGAAAGATCATCCTTCACCAAATCTGAGATCTTTGAGCCATGAACACACGCTACGTGTTATTGACTCAGTTCAGTCTACGAATGGGTGCTAACCACCCAAGATCTCAGCAACAACAGAATCTCTACAACTGCTACGTGTCAGCTCCTCCGCAGCTCAGCAGTACAGTTCAAATAAATTCAGCTCCAAATCTTGGGCGCATCGTCCATGTGCCCAACGAAGTCATCCACATGGCTTTTCTATATGCAAGCTCTCCACGCACGCATCGCATATATGCACATAAGAAGATTATTTTGCTGCCTATAAATAGAAGGACCATTCCTTCATTCAAGATCTCATCCATTCTCCAAGCTCAAAGTCTTTAATCACTTCAGCATCCGGAGCACTTGCAAGAGTTTCAATCCTCTTCAAGTTACTGCCCATTCCAGAGCAACCTAGACCTTCAGAGAATTCGAGATCGTCGTCAGATCGTTAACGGAGTCAAAGAATTACCACTCGCTCTATCGCCACGGTTCCCAGATAAAAACAAAAGTGTACTCCTAGGATTACATCTAAATCCTATATTGTACTCTATTTTGTTTGTAATTAAATACAAAGTTTACTTTAAACCCCTTGTTTTAATGGCAAACAGCTAAGCAGCTTTTTGTGGTCACTAAAGTTTTCACCTATTTGTTCAAAGGTAAAATCATTATATGTATCGAATAGAGGGTTTGAGTTTACTTGATCATATGCCATCAAGCATACATTTACAGCATCATCTGACTGTTCATCTTCTGAGTCGCTTGCTTCACTTTCATGCCAGATGCTAGTGTTGGCATATCTTCTAGAAGTAGAATTCTTCAAGTAACTCTTTTCATATTTATTGCCCTTTTTGCTTGATGATGATGATATCGGACAATCTTTCTTGATGTGTCCTTTCTTTTTACAACCGTAGCAGATTGGATCTTCTTTATTATTGCTATTGTGTTCCTTTGTTCTTCGGTTGAATCTTATAAACTTCTTGAACTTCTTCACTAGGAGTGCTTGATCCACAGTATTGGAATCAATGTCGTATGAATCTTCTTCGACGGTCCTTCGGTGTTGAGCTTTGAGAGCGATTGATTTCTCCTTTGGTGCAGCATCTTCAAAGTCTTGAAGTTCTAGCTCGTGAGCAAGTAGCTTTCCCATGAGCATTTCAAGAAACATGGTAGTGAGGTCATTTCCTTCAATAATTGTTGTAGCCTTTGGAATCCAGTTCTTTGTAAGAGCTTGCAGCAGCTTCCAAATCTTCTCATGATTATTGTATTTCTTGTCTAAGAAGGACAAAGGATTGACAATATCTAGAAATCTTATAAACATCTGCATAACGGATTTGTTTGGCTTCATCTTAAACGACTCATACTCTTGAGTAAGTCTACTGATCTTAGACTCCTTGACTTGTGTTATACCTTTATGTATAACTTTGAGAAGTTTTCACACGTCATTAGATGTATTGCATGTAAACACCCTGTTGAATTCAGTCCTGTATAAAGCACAGAATAAAGCATTAATAGCACGTGCGTCAAGACTTGCCTATTTTTTTTTCAGAATCAGTATACTTGTCATGTGCTTTTTCAACCAATTCTCCGTCAATAAGAACACAGGAAGGGTTTTTAGCAATTAACAATAATGATCCATAGGTCAAAATCTTTAGATTTCAAGAAGAAACTCATACGTATTTTTCAGTAAGTGTAGTTAGTACCATCAAATAGTGGGGTCTGTTTGTGGCTTGGCCTTCACTTGTTAATTCTACTGTTGCCATATGTGATATAGTAACCTTATGTAACAATAGATATATTAAAATAAATAATAACAATATTAACTCGCTTTACCTGTATAACCCGCTCAGATACCATTTGTAGGAATGAAATGTAAAACAATATACTCTAGAGGGAGGTGAATAGAGTAGGCAGCGGAATATTAGCTCTTAAAAAATATTATTAGCAAGATCATAGAAATATATCATAGATATGAAAATGAAAAAATAAAGAGCAGTGAGCAAACGCAAACAAGACGATGTATACTATTCTCCCTCTTGTAATGACTAATCCAGTCGAGAGAACTCTAGCTCCCAGTTGAAATCTACTATAGAAAATCGTAAGTTTTTATACGAAGTTCTTGCAACTTCTACAGATGCAAGATTTGATCCGAAGCACTCGACCTACTTCAATTGTGAAGTATCTTACTTCTTGTCAAGCCTCTTAATTACAATCACTCTGAACTTCTAGACCATACCGCACTAGCAAATTGACTAGAGGATTGTAACTGGTTTAGGATTTGAAAATGAAAGCTTATAAGGCTTTGGAAGAATGTAATAAGTTTAGAGAGAAGATATGAGAAAGTGAATTGGTGTGTCAAAATGGTAGATATTCTTCTCTATTTGTAAGATTTTTAAAGAGAGAATTCGGACAAAATTCAGATAGAATTCAGACAGAATTCTATGAGAGGATCTCGGCATATAGTCATTACATTCATAACTGCGGGAACACTGAGTTTAAAAAGCAACGTCCCACTAGCTGAATTCGGGACAAATTTGTGGCGAATTCTGTTAGGTCAGAATTGGTGAATATGGGTTTTGAAACTCAAGTTTTGGGCTTTCCAATGTTCAAGCAGTTAGAGCTTTTGGTTTTGTGCATGTTTTCAAAATAGATGGGTATTTTTGAAAACATTTTTGGATAGCCTGTTTGCTAGTACGACTTGGTGTACATTATATTTCCTAGACTCAATAAAATATAAAAATATATTGAATAAATGAAAATAATAGACACAATGACAAATACGGCTCCAAGTCTTGAACGGTAGCAATTCTAGCAGTTCGTCCAAGTAGCCCTTATGTCGAGACAGGGTTAGATCAATTATTAAAATCTAGTTCGACCATGACAAATGGGCTAACAAATAAAATGTTGAGGATTCAAATTCAGGTCAGATTTGTATTGGAGACATGAAGATTGAATATTAGAGTAATGACTATTTTGATCATGTGGTAAGAAAGATTTATACATGTTTGGGACATGATAATATTTTAAAGATATTCAAATTTGATTAGTGATTTAGTCACTAGCTTTCGAGGATTAAGATTTTCGAATATACATCATGAATCGACTCAGAAAGGACTTAATGATTGAGATTATAATTTTGAGGAAGTTAAAAATGGGAGAAGGGGAAGTTGATGTCTAAGAAATGGTTTGATTAAGGAAAGTAAATTGGCAGATTGTATGGAATGGCTGGACAAAATTTGATTTAATCGAATAGGATATAATCTTGAATCCCAAATAGAATTTGTTATAGTACCTTGGTAGTTACCTTAGGTTCCTTGGTACTAAGTTAGCTAATTTAGAAGATAGGTCGGCAGAGTGTTAAAGAGATTTGTTTCTTCCTACATATCCTACATCGAATCACCTTATGAATAGACCATCGTTTGATCATCAATAGAAACATATTGTCACTTTATTTCTATCTTGGTCATGTTCATATTATTTTAATTATCTTCATTATCATGCCAAAAAAATTTGATTTTGATCATATCTAAACCACTTATTCTACGATTTTCGATCGTGACCAAATCTTCATTCTATTCTAACCGTGCCCAATTTGGCATTGATCATGCCTAAACGAGTTTGATTCTCTTGGTCATGACTAGACCTTCGATCATGCCTTTAATTTTTTATCATGATTTGATTGTATCTGAACCCGATCTTTCCTATACAAGTTGGATTATATTCCTGAATTATTTGATAAATTAGATCGTGCCTAAATGGTTAATTATCGACCGTCCTTCGATCCTATTTTGATTTTGCTCATGCCTAAATTTAATTTCGGATAATGCAATTTATGCTAATTCCAAAATCCTGATCGCATCATTTCTACATTTGATAATATTTAGAAAATTTTAATCCTATCATTGATCTTGTCTAAATTTTGATTTTCCTTTGCTTGTGGCTAGCTATCCTTGCATAACCAGGTGATTTTATTGATCATGACAGGATTTTAATCCTATACTAGGTCGTGCCTAAATTTAGATTCCTGATTGAATATTTAACTTGGATTCTATCGTACATAGATGATTTTGACTATTCTTAGTCATGACTAAATGATTTTATCTACAGTGACTATATAACCATGCCCAAATAATTTTTCTAAACGACTTTTACTCTGATCATATCCTGTGCTTAAACCATTAATCGTGCTTGGATGATTCTAGTCATAATCATGATTAATCGTATCATTTCAAATCCTCGTATAAGCTTATCGTGCCTAGTCGTAACTAACTTTGTTTCCACTTTGTGCCTAAACTAATTCTTGATCATTATTCATACTATCCTACACTTAATTATTTAATCATGATTATTATCATTGATTATATTCACGATCATGCCAAACCAAATTGATCTTTGTGCCATCTATGTATTCTTAATCATGCCTATTGATGTTAATTGAAATTTCAAGGACAAAATTTTTCTAAGGTAGGTAGATTTGTAACTTCACCTTCTCTAAATAGAGGATTTGATTGTTCTCATATTCATATTTTTCTTATCTCTATCTACTATAGTTATCTAATATATTTTACTATTATTTATTATATTAACTGTTGTTATTTATAGTTGGCTAATATTATATATTATTAGTAGTAGCTATATTTTACCTAGATAATTTAGAACCCTAAATTCTAGAAATTAGCCTTTGGGATAATGGTACCATATAGCCATAGGTTGGGCTAATCTTATTAGCCAGGCCCATCTGATCAACCAGTTTGGCATCCCATTCATTAGGACAACCCACAACCTAATAGTATCAGCCAACACTGGTTAAGCAAAACCTTATTTCTATCTTACCCATTGGAATAGGCCACACTATAATTAATAGATTAGAGCCCAAGCCAAGCCATAAGAATTAAACCATTTTATTCTTATGAAGCCGAGCAGTTAGTCGCAGCCCATCATCTATCCCTAATTGGGCCTGGCCGAATATTATACTCACAATTTTAAGCCATTTTATTATGGGTCCGACCCGATAACCTTCCTCTCGACCCGATTAACTTAGGTCGACCCAAAGTTCGGATCAGAATACGTCCACCGCTTCATTATTTCCTCTCTCCTTCTTTGCTTAGATCTGGTGGCAAGTAGAGGCAAGCTCGACCGGCCAGCAGCGGAGGCACCACGCGATCGATCCGACAGCCAATTCTAGAGGCTTCAAGGATCTTCCCTTCCACAGACTTATCCCCTTCCATCTCCACCATCCTTTCCTCCACCGTTATACTCCGATGAATCCTCGCCGTCCGACGATAACAGCCAACCTCTCGTCGCCGTCTATGAATTGAGACCCTTAACTCCTTTTCCTTCATCACTCCACTGCGGCGAAGCCCTGTCGCTTTGGCAATCGACCTACTTTGCCCTATCTTCCTTCACGCAGAGCCTGACCATGGAGACGGCTCTCTCCGGCGCTACCATGACTTTCTTACAGCAGTGTTGACCGAGCGACTTTACTATCTTCTCGTCCTCGATGGCCTTGGCGATCGGTGAGATTTTCTCATCATTCACCGGTGATCCTCTCATTGAAGATGGGGATAGATCGACGCCAAACCTTGATAAGTTCCTTTGATCCTCCAATCTCTCTGTGATTGTCATTTTGTTCGAGTTTTTCTTAATCGAAGTGATCAACGAGCTTATACACTTCATTCTTGTCTCTGTGCATGATGTGCTCGTAGGAATGACTGAACCTTGTTGTACTACTGATTCTGGACGCGAGAATCGCAATATCGGACACGAAGGGGTTGCTTTGGGTACGCAAGATGTGTCCGATTTCAAGAACGGACATTCTCTTCTGATGATTTGTACTTCAAGACAGGTTCAATTTTTAATTCTTATAGGACAGTGATCTGATTCTCTTGGGTTGTCGTACTAGTATCAGTATGCCTAGCTTGGACACAGGAGAAGGGTACAGGACGGGTCAATACTGTGTTAGTGTCCAATAATGGTTTGGACACTGGAATAGCTGAGATAGACACGTTGTTCTCTATGTTGACACTGTCGGCAGAAAGGGAGATTAGATTTCATAGTACCCGCTGAGTTTGAAATGGTTAAGGAGGGAATAAATTTTATCTAGTGAATTACTGATAGAGTTGGATCGTGATTGAAGTCAGTTGGTTGCTGGTGGGAGAGTTGGATTTGAATTTGTTTCTCCAGATTTCTTTGGGCCACTTTAAAGTTTATTGGGGTGTTGGTTGTTACTGGGCCAAGGCAGAAGTTCTTGTTATTAAAATTTCTATTAATATTAACTTGGGCTTGTAGATAATTATAGCAGTAATATTAGACTAAGGTGATCCAATAGAAATGCTACAGTTGGCCTCTTAATTCTAATTTGGTTTTGGCTACATATATGTACAGGGCTGATAGGCCAAATGCAACGATTTGGCATCTAGTGGGGCCAATGGTAAGAATCATTGATGGGCTAGATTTGGCCAAGAATTAGTGATTTAGAAGGAGTATTATGTCAGTAACTAGTAGATTTGGTCAGTAGAAAAAATATTGTAAACTCCTTTAGAAATTATCTAATTCTATTTTCCTATTTTTAGGTGACCTAGAGACATTGGCACAGTCTCAGGAAAAAAAAGGCAAGTACATGTATCTCGATGTTACTCCCACTTGCATGCATAAGAAAATACACTTGTCATCATGATTCTTGCTTTACTCGTTTACTTGCTTTGCTTGCTCGCATTGATTCTCGTGTCAGGTAAGGACATTCTAAGACAAGTGATTGACTAATATTAGACAATTCATGCCTGATAGCATATTCTTATATGATTGATGTCCATTACATGTGTGACTTATAGCATTTCGTCAGACATGCTTGATTATTGCATGACTGATAGCATTATCGTCAGACATGTCTGATTATTGCGTGTCTGAAAGCATTGTCATTAGATATGCTAGATTTACATGACTGATAGCATATTATTCATTTAATATACCTGATACATATTAGCTCCTACATGTTGATGATGTCCAATTGCACATGTTCACGTAGCTAGTGCATGCTCTGTTATTTCTCATGCTTAACCATCTTTCAATTTCTCTTGTTTTACATGTTGCTTGATAGCCTACTGGTAAGTATTATTGAGTAACATTGTGCCTTGCTCCTTTTCTGACTGGATCATTGACTTAGAGTATTATGGCCAGTAGGAAGACCTAGTAGCGGAGCTCACTCCGGATATCGAGATGTAGATTCATGTATAGGAGATTGACTGGATGTATTTGAGTATATGTTGTTTGTAGATAGTCTTCATATTTTTTATGGCTTTGTACCCGGATATTCATGTAAAAGCCAATATTAATTGCATAGTGATCTGTGATGATTAGTAGTGGATAACTCGTGATAGATGTTGTGATGAGATATAAGATTATACTAGATGATGAGTAGACTAGACGGTCAACTATCGCTGTCAACGACAGCATAGGTCGGGCATGACGCGATTCGTACCCGATTATTCGGGAGCGGTTCATGACATGATCAATCACATATAGGTAAATCCTCAAAGGGTTGGTGATTGGAGTCAACCTTGCATAACCATGCATGGACCTATTAAGAGTTTAAAACTCATCCTAACCAAATCACAGCGGAACACTGTCACCATAGGGATGGGGTATCCATGTAAAATATCGTACAGCCTCTTGGACATTAGTTTAAGATAATTTAATTTTAGGGTCAGTGTTCCATAATAGTCACCTAAGTCCAGCTTATTCCTATCCATTGAACCGGCTTCTTGGGATCTCCAGACAGACTCGGTTGGTTTGCCACTGCTGGTGACTTACTTATGGGCTTAACCCCATCCCCTCGATGATTCTAGGATTAATTTCCTAGGCAAACTCTTCGTCAAGAGTAAACAGACTCTTCGTCAAAAGATCTGTAAAGTTCTTTTATGACTATTATAATCAAGAATAATATTTTTGTCTTTTAGGCTCTTTTAATATCTTGAAAGGCAGCTGCAGGTCCCTGTTCATCTTAGAATTCACAAGATCATACTTTAGAAGTTCTTTAGCATAACTTATAAAAAGGACAGGTACAAAAATATGTTAAACATTTATATGCGTAGTAAAATGCTTGATCTATTCAGTTTTAATATATAATGAAATTATAGTACGAGTAAAATTTGGGCCTGGATCTATTTGATATATACATAGTAAGATATCTGAGCCATTCAGCTTCAGCATAAGCTATGTTTAATATATCATTTCAAATTATTTAATACTCCTAGCTATGATAGTTTGCCATAAGGACTTATCAACTTATGTGTATCTAAGTTGTTCCACAGGTGAAACCTTACACTGGATCTTAGTGATCTTTAGTGTTTCTATATCCCAAAAAAAATGTCATATAGTGACTCAGAAAAAAGAACTTAAATTCTATGAGACCAAATGTAATCCATTTTTTAGGAATTTTTGGTTTGATTAAGCCAAATGTTTAGATTACTTCTAAATCATACTATGTGTCACCAGAATCAAAAAGTGTGATTAATTGCTGATATAAGCCTTAGGATAGTGGGCAAATACTCATCTTTCTGTCACCTCTTAAAATAAGATATAGTAGCTTTCAACCTTGGCTCTAAAGATTTATCTTTACTAGCCATGTTTGCAAAAAAATGACAGTCTAAAGTACTAGAATAATAATTTAAGTGATTCTGCTAATCAACCTTAAGAAATCTTCAATTTTTCAAGTGTTGATTAATTTGGGTTAGTTGTAGGGACCAGTTTCCATCTAACGGAAGTCCACAGGTGGACGATTAAGTACCGTGTCGTTTAAGGCTATTTACACTCGGTTGACAGAAGGACCCTTTCGGCTTTTATCCAAAATAATCTCAACTTTTAAAACTTTAGATTTAAAAATTTTTGTAATTTTCACAAACTATTTTCTTGTGACAAAATTGTTTGAACGAATCAAAGAATTATAACATCACGAAATATAAGAAAAAACAAAGATTGTCTAAGTATTGTGACAGAAAAATATTGTGATTTTTTCTGACTAGAAATTCTAATATTGTGGTAATACAGTCATTTAAGGTTCAAACATGTAAAAGTAACATGTAAAAAATATCACTTTTATACAACAATATACAGAACCATATGTATAAACCAAGATAATTGGCTCATAAATTTCAACAATATATTTCTCAAATTAAATTTAGTAATCAAAATGAATAGAATATGTGAATTGTAAATATGAAAATTTACCTTTCCACGTGATCGGAACAATTTTGTACCTCTTAATTTTGGCTTACCAATAACACTTCAGAAGATGTCATTTTTAATCATTTTAGATATTTCTATTATTCTCATTTCACCCTTGACATGTTTGAGATAGACTAACAAATCACAATCTCTAATGCTTATGATTTGGAAAGATAACTTTTCGAAGATCATGTCAAGGATGAGTGAGTACAAACAAATTTTTATTACCGTCACCGATAATATGTTGCTCTTTTTCCAAAATTAAAATATCTCTAAGGATTCTACCTTCAAGAGAATAGATGCTAGTTTGTATATTAACAAGAAATATATACCTGAAACTATGCACAAACTTTTTCAAAAATAATTTTACAAAGTATTAATATGCAAGACTTGAAAAACAATAAATATTTTTATATTTGACAAAATGTCAATGATGTATTGTGTTATAACTAGTGGACTAAGAAAGAAATATTTTTTTTTGTTTGCACAAAGTGTTCTACCTAACACTAAAAGTCCAACCAAATATCCATCAAGGATTAAGATATTTAGTTATTGTTGTATTGTAGCCAATGACAGCGACTAGATATAATAGTAAAAGAAGAATATGTTTGTTGTCGTTGATATTAACTATAGAAATGTCAGGATAATAGAATAAAAATATATTTCTTATTAGACAAAAAAAATAAAAAAATAAAACTAATAGATATAGAAATAAAAATTGAACTATTACTCCACAAATTCTATAAGGGAATAGATCCTACCATTCCATTCAGACCGTTCTACACATATTATGTCTTCCAAGTCAATAAATGACAACAATTGAAATTGCAAGAATCCTTTAGTGAAAAACATTTTTTGACCAAACTTAGAGATGTATGCTGACATTAGGGAGTTCTCCATTAGCAGAGATGATGAAATATACAAGAATAACTGATATGTCATTCATTACTGATGTGTCTAATGGTTTGTAAACATATTAACATTTATTTTCTACATTAGAACAACATGTAAAACAGAGTAGACAACATATTTATGACATAATGTGTTGGTGTTTTTGCCTTTAGACTAGGAAAGATAGTCTCACATCGGCTACACCAAATGATAAGTATCTCAATATAATGTATTGTTTGTGTTGAGGTGTGCACATGAGGAGTGATGGGGCATAAGTGTGTGCCATGTGAGAGTATTTTTCTAGAAGAAAAAAGAAAACAATAATGTAAGTTGATTTTTGTTGATCGGAATCGGACTCCAGGATGCCTCGTGCATGCACGGTCGTGTGTTCGGGGGGTAAGCATGGGCTAGCACTCAAGTACTATCTTGATTGTGGGATGATGTAAAACATCAAACTCTATTTTAGAGTATTCGTATTTTAGTCCCACATCGGATAGAAGAGATGCTGAAGTCTCACTCCACTCTATAAATAGAGCCCCCTGACCTCCTTTCTAAGATGCACCAAAGAAGAGAGTTAAGAGAGTCCGTAAAAGTTCAGGAAGCCCGTTCAAGTCTCAAATTGACTGATGAGCTTTCCAGAAGTTCTCTAAGAACTTGCTGGTTCTTGGAAGCGGATCGTATATAGGTGAATCATGCTTTGAGCAACGGTGATCTGATCACCCCAGCAAAGCAGTCTTTCTCTTATTTATTATTCCTCTTACTCTACTCCTCCACCTCTCCGCTGTCATGTATCGGAAGCATGACTTTCAGTCGAAAACCTTCTAATTACGTTTGCTGCTGTCACGTATCGGAAGCACGACTTTCAGTCAAAAACCTTCTAATTATGTTTGCTGTTGTCACGTATCGGAAGTACGACTTTTAGTCGAGAGGCTTCTAATTACGTTATCTCACAGAGTTTTTCATCTGAAATTTTGCCCAGAGACTAACAATCTCAAAGCAAGATTTAGATTTGATGGAAAACAACCATGCAAACCTTCTCGACACAAGTTTTAACAAACTAGAAAAATTTGACGGGGAGCATTATAACGTTTGGAAGAGAAATGTCAGCCTTAATCTTCAACTTGTGAGCGTTGACTACGTGGTGACAGATCCTGAGCCTTTAATTCCAGAAGGTGAAAATGCTCGAAGGGTCGCCGAGGCCACTGCTCTGCAATCCAAGTGGAGGAGAGATAACAACCTTTGCAAGTTGCTTATCTTAAACTCTATGGAGGACTCTTTGGCAGAGTCATACAGCTGGACAGTCCATGCTAAGGACATCTAGGAGTCTATAGAGAATCTCTACAAGGAAGATGAGAACAGGAACAAGATCCACGTGACCGAAAAAGTTTGGAAGATGCGATTTGAGGACGACAAGACGATGTTGCCTCAAGTCAAAGAATTTCTCAAGTTACGTTAGAAACTTGAGGATGACGGCATGCCCTTGGTCGATGCATTTATCGTCAGGGGTATTGTCGCCAAGCTCCCACCTGGGTGGAGCAATCTCATCGTGGACATGCACTGTAAGAAGATGGAAGTGCATCTTGAACGCCTCTTGCACTGGATTCATGTTGAAGACGAGCTAAGGACTCTCACCAGCTGAAGGTGAAGTCAGCTCTATTCAAGCCAAAGCCTAAGGGTGATGGGGCTTGCTTCAACTGTGGCAAGAAGGGCCAAGCCCAAACCATAATAGCAGGTATGGCTAAACTTGGTTATTTTGATTACTTAATTTGGTTGCTATTATTGCATAGGTTGAGTTATCTAGTGTCGTAGCTGACTAGTGGTCGGACACTAGTGCATCTGACCACGTGTGCTCTCGAAGGAGCTGTTCATCGAGGACGAGCCTTGTTATGACGAAGGTCTCGATGGCAAACATGTATCTAGCAGAATATTTCACTACAACAAAAAAACCCTTTTAATGACGGCTAAAAAGCGTCATTAATGACAAACTATAACGTTTTTTTTCAAAGCAACCGTTATGAAAACGGATGTTATGAATATTTTTTAAAAGCGTTATAAAAAAACCATCATGAATAGTTTCTATAAAAGCGTTATGAATATTTAATATATAGTGCACAATTCAGGGCTTTTGTAAAACGTTATGAATAGATAATATGTATAAACTCAAAGCAGCACATTTATAACACTTTATACTATTCAAATTAGCATATTTATAACGCTCTATACTGCACATTATATATTATATTCCAAAAACTTAACATTATATATCACCATCTGTTTGCCATTGATTCACTATAACAAAAATACCTTCTAATGACGGCTAAAAAGCGTCATTAATTGCAAACCATGACGCTTTTTTCTCAGTCCAAGCGTTATGAAATTGGGTGTTATAAATGTTTTTAAAAGCGTTATAGATAATTCATCTAAAACCGTCATTAATAGGTTGAACTTCTGCTACGTTTTATTTTCAAAGCGTTATGGATAGTTATGAAAAAATGCTGTATATGGTCGTTGTATCACATTTATAACGCTCTATACTGCATGACATTCCAAACGCTGCTCAATTCAATTCGAAAACAACCACTTTGAACCATATTCACAACAAAGCATTAAAATGTAATATAAAGTACCATTCTCCATTTCATTGTCTCAAAATAGAGTATTTTAGCTACCATTCTACATTTCTCCATTTCATTATATACATCTTCTCAAAATATATAGAGTATCCAATATAGGGTACACTTTAGCTACATCAAAACTATCGACATCAAAAATCTCACAGATACTGTAGCGAAGAAGCACACTTATAACGCTTCAACTTGGTCACATGAAGACTGTCCATAGCACATGTACGTATAACAAAACCCTGAAAAAAAAAGAAGCAAAACCCTCACTTTTACAGTCTGTTAATTTTAGAGTCTGTGATTTATATCGAAAAATCGAGAGTATCAGAGTACTCTAATAAAAACCGAAACCGACAAATAAAGTAAAATATCTAGGCATGGCATAGTGGACGTAGTCCCAAAATCAACGATGTAGGCATGCGAATGGAGATGTCATTCCCAAAATAGAAATACTCCCAACTAATATATACCCGCATGTGATTTATATCGAAAAGCTCCCAACAAAAACATCCACAGTACCAAGTTAAACCTATCATGCATAATAGATACCCAACCAACAATTTTAATCCAAATAGCAAAACATCTCCTACAGCAAAGAAATCTTTCCCAACCCAACATGTATAATAGGGAAAACCTAAACCAACATCCCACAACAAGTACAAGAAGGAGAACCCAAGCAACAATTTATACAAGAAACCCAAACCAACAATGCATGCATCACAAATAATTCCAACAGCAGCTAGGTAACCAGAAACCGAAAATGATCCAACAGCAAGTAAAGAACCGAACATGATCTAAAGATCATTTCCGCTTCACAAACAAAGACAATCGTAGGATCGTCAAGCCAAAATCGAACCCAACACGTATCAGTCGATCGAAACCCTTTTTATGTAGGGATCGAGATCCAACAACATCATCGACAAATAAAATAAACCCAAAAACTGAAATCAATCAAGAGTTTAGAATTTATACCCCAAAATTTGGTGTCGGAATTCGAAGGGAGCCTTCGGACTCGGCTCGCAGGCACGCACAGCGCCTCGCCGGATCGCGGCTGCAACTGTGGAGAGGCTACATCATCGACATGAAGGTATCCTCACATCCGTGTCCAGTATCGACTCATACAAACATGAGCGTATCTGCACCCAGAATGAACAACCCAACAGTACCAACATACAAACTACGACCCGACAAGAAACGGAATAAGATATATAAGATGTCTCAGATAAGGATCAATCATCATCTGCTGTACTAGCGTGCCATAACACGTATAGGACACGTCCCGACACGGAGCCAGTGTATCCGATACGATCTGTAACGCTTTGGTTCATTTGGTCGAACGACCATCACCAAGAGTATCAGAGTACTCTAATAAAAACCGAAACCGACAAATAAAGTAAAACATCCAGGCATGGCATAGTGGACATAGTCCCAAAATCAACGACGCATGCATGCTAATGGAGATATCAATCCCGAAATAAAAATACTCCCAACTAATATATACCCGCATGTGATTTATATCGAAAAGCTCCCAACAAAAATACCCACAGTACCAAGTTAAACCCATCATGCATAATAGATACCCAACCAACAATTTTAATCCAAATAGCAAAACATCTCCTACAGCAAAGAAATCTTTCCCAACCCAACATGTATAATAAGGAAAACCTAAACCAACATCCCACAGCAAGTATAGGAAGGAGAACCCAAGCAAAAATTTATACAATAAACCCAAACCAACAATACATGCATCATAAACAATTCCAACAGCAGCTAGGTAACCCAAAACCGAAAATGATCCAACAGCAAGTAAAGAACCGAAAATGATCTAAAGATCATTCGCGCTTCACAAACAAAGACAATCGTAGGATCGTCAAGCCAAAATCGAACCCAACACGTATCGGTCGATCGAAACCCTTTTTATGTAGGGATCGAGATCCAACAACATCATCGACAAACAAAATAAACCCAGAAACTGAAATCAATCAAGAGTTTAGAATTTATACCCCAGAATTTAGTGTCAGAATTCGAAGGGAGGCTTCAGACTCGGCTCGCAGGCATGCACAGCACCTCGCCGGGTCGCGGCTGCAACTGTGGAGAGGCTACATCATCGACACGAAGGTATCCTCACATCCGTGTCCAGTATCGACTCGTACAAACACGAGCGTATCTGCACCCAGATTGAACAACCCAACAGTACCAACATACAAACTACGACCAACGACAAGAAACGAAATGAGATATATAAGATATCTCAGATAAGGATCAATCATCATCTGTTGTACTAGCGTGCCATAACACGTATAGGACACATCTCGACACGGAGCCAGTGTATCCGATACGATCTGCAACGCTTTGGTTCATTTGGTCGAACGACCATCACCAAGAGTATCAGAGTAATCTAATAAAAATCGAAACCGACAAATAAAGTAAAACATCCAGGCGTGGCATAGTGGACGTAGTCCCAAAATCAACGACGCATGCATGCTAATGGAGATGTCAATCCCAAAATAGAAATACTCCCAACTAATATATACCCGCATGTGATTTATATCGAAAAGCTCCCAACAAAAACACCCACAGTACCAAGTTAAACCCATCATGCATAATAGATATCCAACCAACAATTTTAATCCAAATAGCAAAATATCTCCTACATCAAAGAAATCTTTCCCAACTCAACATGTATAATAAGGAAAACCTAAACCAACATCCCACAGCAAGTATAGGAAGGAGAACCCAAGCAACAATTTATATAAGAAATCCAAATCAACAATATATGCATCACAAATAATTCCAACAGCAGCTAGGTAACCCAAAACCGAAAATGATCCAACAGCAAGTAAAGAATCGAACATGATCTAAAGATCATTCGTGCTTCACAAACAAAGACAATCGTAGGATCGTCAAGCCAAAATTGAATCCAACACGTATCAGTCGATCGAAACCCTTTTTATGTAGGGATCGAGATCCAACAACATCATCGACAAACAAAATAAATCGAGAAACTGAAATCAATCAAGAGTTTAGAATTTATACCCCAGAATTTAGTGTCAGAATCCGAAGGGTGGCTTCGGACTCGGCTCGCAGGCACGCACAGCACCTCGCCGGGTCGCGACTGTGACTGTGGAGAGGCTTCGGACTCGGCTCCCCAAATGCAATTACGCTCCCTTGAATAAGAACAAACAGAAGAAAATCAAAGAACACAAGCATTTGGTACTTACAATTATTTCATCGAACATGAAGCGCACATAGAACAATTCCCAACAAAATTTTTTTAGGAAAAAAAATCCAAATCAAAATCACTCACTTAATCAAGAGAAGTCAACGATGATGCAGCCCTTTTCGGATCATCGCCAACATGGACGGAGACGTCGGGAAACCCTAAAAGAACCCTAATTTTGGAGAGATGGATGCATGTATGGTTGTCAAAAATTAGAAGATTTTACTAAAATCATGTCGAGACAGAATTTAGGGCATAAAATAAGCAATGATCGAGATTTTAGGACAAACCGGTGGTGAAGGCTACGCCGGTGACAACCTTCCCTCTGCGGTGGAGTCTATAACCGAGGTAGGCGAGGAACGGGCTGAGGGAAGTTGGGGAGCGGGGAGCGGGCTGAGGGGAGTTGGGGAGCGGGGAGTGGGCTAAGGGGAGTTGGGGAGCGGGAGGAGAAGGAGAAGGAGAGAGGGTTTAGAATTTTTCTTAAGTGCGGGAGAATTGCGGGGGAGTCGAGGTTTCGACTTAAATTTTCGTGCTTTTTTTATAACGCTCATATCACTGGAGCACTATCAATAACGTTTTTAATGTAAACCGTCATAGAT
This sequence comes from Iris pallida, assembly GCA_029216955.1. Lineage (NCBI taxonomy): Eukaryota > Viridiplantae > Streptophyta > Magnoliopsida > Asparagales > Iridaceae > Iris > Iris pallida. Next base: position 9,979,792 of record JANAVB010020198.1, on the reverse strand, counting down.
TCTAGTCTTGCTGAACTTTGTTGACGCTTCCACATCAGCCGTCATAAAAACCACTTATCAAGCGTCATTAATAGATCTTTTTGTTGTAGTGATTATAAAAGAATACAATAGTTTTATGGGAGGACTGGACTTTTACTTCACAACTACAAACTCGCTTGTACAGAAGAAAGCCTAGGAACAAAATCTAGGAAAAGCAATCTAAAGTACAATTGTTTTATTTTTCTGGAGGGTGACGGTAGAGGCTCGAGAGAGTGCTATCAACTCTGCCTTACTCCTTGGACGATCGGACGTCGCTTCGACTCTGATGAAGAAATGCTCTTGCTGGGTGCTCTTTGCTCTATGCCTCTCTCTGTGTCTCCGTCGCTCTCTGTTCTGGGTTTTGCAAGGGAATGGCACCTTGCTATTTATAGGGCTTTGTGATAAGTAGGGTGTGCAGTAATTACTCCTTGAAAAGTGGGCGGTTAGGGATTTGGTTAAGATTAGCCTTGATCTTGTTTGTTGGAAATCAATCTGGACTATTATGTTGTTTGCAACAAATCTATATTGTTTGTTGGAAATTGATCCGGGCAGTTATGTTGATTGCAATAAATCTGTATTGTGATGATTTGTTGATAGCAGCAAATCCGAGTGGATAAGTCTTGGTCAATCTTCTGCCACGTGTCCCAACCGCCATTATACTGAGAACCGTATGAATGCGGGTGAATAAGTCTTAGTCGATTTTCTGCCACGTGTCCCAACTGCCATTGTGCTGCGAGCCGCATAGACGGGACATCCTGGAAGAGCCGCATGAGTATGGCCCCGACTACCGAACTGCATGAAGGTGGCAGCCGCATGAGAGTGACAGCCGCAAAAGAGTGAACCCCAATTGAACCGCATAAGGGTGGCCTCCCACAATCCGAGCCGCATGAGAGTGGCAGCCGCATGGGGGTGGCCTCCAACTGAACCGTATAAGGGTGGCCCCCACAATCCGAGCCGCATGAGAGTGGCAGCCGCATGGGGGTGGCCTCCAACTGAACCGCATAAGGGTGGCCCCTACAATCCGAGCCGCATGAGGGTGGTAGTCGCATGAGGGTGGCAGCCGTATGAGGGTGGCAGCCGCATAAGGGTGGACCCCCAACTGAACCGCATAAAGGTGGTCTGAGTGGTCCGCATGGAGAGCTTCTTTGGACTTTGTGGACTGTGTCGGCTGTCTCAGATATTTTCTCGTCTTTTGAGGAGCCTGACGCGATTCCTCATTATGTCAGAGCCGTCAGAGCTGTCACCTTATGTCAGAGCATTAAATGGCCAGCTGCAGAAAGTAATTATGGCCAGCTGTCATCGGCCTGTTTTGAGCCGCATGAGGCCACGTGGCTCTTCCTAAGCCGCATAAAGTCCCTGAGCCGCATGCCGCTCTCTGGGTCTTTCCGAGCCGCATAAGAATCTTCGAGCTTTTGAGCCACATGTTGAGTCTAGGCCGTATATGAATTATTTTTCTTTTTCATGCTTCTACAAGACCCCTTCAAAGTTTTCAATTTTGCAAAAATTGAAATAATTTGAATAAGAAGCATGTCCACGTAGCCGCATAGACTTCTCTGACCGCATAGGATTTTCTAGCCGTATGGATTGCTCTGGCCGCATGGAATTCTCTAGCCGCATGGGCTGCTCTGGCCGCATGCAGCTCTGCCTGCCACGTAGGCGTATCATTAATTGCCTTTGATTTGTTTTGATTTAAAGCCGTCTTTTGGAATATGATCCCAAGAGTCAGCTTTAAATATTTGGATTTATTCTTAATGATTACGAGTAATCTTTTGCATGCGGGGGATAGAAATCCAAGAGTCGGTCTCCTCTCCTAAGTAGCACATGAATCGAAGCATCCATTGGTCTACGAGCCCCCCCTGTCTGCCTATAAATACGAGTAATTTTTAGAGAGAGACTCTTTACTCTCTCTTCTTGTTCAAGCCTTTCTTGCCCTAGCTGCCGTCTTCTTCTCCTTTGATCATCGATGGCTCCCAAGACTTCCAAGGCTTCTTCTGCGACGAAGGGTTAAGGAGCGCCTTTCTCGTCGACTGCGGCGCCCATAGTCCATCCTGATGTTCACCCTGCCATTGCTGGTAAGGATGTTGGGAGGAATTACATGAACTCAAAACCCTAACCATCATAGCCACGCCGCATGTTTTATGCACGGGCCTTCTTCGTCTTCATTGAACTGTTCAAGTTTATTGTGCTGTACGTGCCGCATGTACGTCTCATGTCCGAGCCGCATGGGGGTATGTCCCATGTTCGAGCCGCATGAGAGTCGTCTCATGGCCGCATAAGCACTGGACCGTATGAGGACCCACAGAACAGGGCCGCCTAAGTCCCTCTGAACTGAGCCGCATGAACTCCCACAAAACAGGGCCGCATAAGCTGCCTTTGAACTGAGCCGCATGAGGCCACGCTAAGCAGAATCGCATAAGCTCATTTGAACTGGGCCGCATGAGACCGCGCTAAGCAGAACCGCATAAGCTCATTTGAACTGGGCCGCTTGAGACCGCGCTAAGAAGAACCGCAAAAGCTCATTTGAATTGAGTCGCATGAGGCCGCGCTAAGCAGAACCGCATAAGCTCATTTGAACTGAGCCGCATGAGGCCCCACCAAATCAGAGCCGCATAAGCTCTTCTAAACCGTGCCGCATGAACACTCGCTAAACCGAGCCGCATAAGTTCATTTGAACTGGGCCGCATGAGGCCCCGCAAAAATAAAGTCGCATAAGCCCCTCCTTTTTAATTGTGCCGCATAAGGACCCACCTAATCAGAGCCGCATAAGCCCAAAAACACTAAGTAATTTTACCTGGCCATCTTCTAACTTGTTTTCTTTTGTCTTTTTTAGTAAACCTGCCAGTCAATCCTGCGGGAGAGCCCTTGGTGGGTTCAGTCCAATCTGCTGTGGGTGTGCGGTTTGACCATATAGTCCAGTATGTGGTGAACCAGCTTCCCAAAGACGAGCCTGTGGAGAGGCTGAATGCTATCAGGAACCAGTCCTTCTACTTTCTCTGCGCCATGATGAACTCGGGGCGATTGGGGGAAGAATACCTGAAGCCTGCGTTCCTCTTTGGAGATGCCTTAACTGTGAAGAACCCCCAAGTTCTGGATATATCCAAGAGTTAGAGCTTTACTTCTGACAGAATGACGATCCATATTCCTCAGATGGAGCGTCATTTTCCGCTATCGTGGTTTAACATGCTGCCGATGGACAGAAAGATGGTTGACTCCTTAACTCCGAGCCAGTCGGGGATGTTTGTGGGTAACATCCATTATAACAGAAACTTGGGGTCAGCATATGCGGGCAAGGTATCGGTCAGTTGCTACGTCATGGGGTTGGCCCCGGGTACCTTCTCAAATGTGCAGGGTCCCAATTTTAAGTTCTCTTAAGCCGACACTTTTCTGAACCAGCTTGCTCGGAAGGGGTCCTATCCCGTTGGCCGGTTGGCGCTGTTGAACTGGATAAACCCCATCCCTTCGTGGGCCAATTTGACCACGTGGATTCTGCGGAAGTATGAGACTCTCCTTCGTGAGATCGACCTCTATTACGCCATTCGGGGCACCTGTCACGGTTTGCCCATGAATAAGACGCTGTTCATGGCTCTCCTGGAGATGTACAACCGGTGGACGGGAACCTTCTTCACGCCTGGAGCGAAGATGGGACTCGCTCTCCACGAGATGCATGCAGTTTCCAAGCTGCCCTGGGGGGAAGAAGTCTTTGAAGTGTATACCCCGTCGAACGAAAAGTTCGAGGATTTGGATCGGCGGTTCCCGGGCTTTGTTGTCGTATACCGGGAACTACTAGGTCATCACAGCACCTGCCACCAGACGTCCATCAAGAAGGACGGTAGCTCGGAAGGGAACCTTCCTCACACCTGGACATGGCTCACACACCTTTTTACGCTAGGCGCCTCAGGTCGGGTTTCTCTCCGAAATCCTCAAACCCAGGAGGAAGTTCAGGACCTGGTGTTGACTGCCAAGAGATCGAGGACCACGGGCGACAGGTTCGGGAGTCGAACTGACTCCTTCAGTTATTTTTATCAGGGTACTCAGTAGCTGTGAGAGAAGGCACTCTTGGCAGGGTTCCTGATGGTGTGGCTGCGGAACTGCGTGGTCTCAGGAGGGGCTGATTCTATTGAGAGGATCAGCCGTAACTTTATCCTTCCTGCTGTGAAGCTGGTCTTTGGGGCCAGACTAGCTCTTCTTCCGTCCATGGTGTGCAGCATACACCGTGGCCTCCGCGCCTTCTCGTCCAAGGTCATCGCCCGTGACACGGCGAAGGACTTTGAACGCGTTGAACTGCCCTATCATTATCTGATGGGGTGGTTGTTGATGCACTACCGGTCTTTGATGAGGCCTAGCGCAGAAGACGGCGTTACGGCTGATGATGCTTTCATCTTCCAATATCACCATCAGCTCTGGAAGTACAGCACTATGCCAGCCTGTCGGAGGGCGCTGGTGAGAGTGGACGGATACAACTTTTTTGTGACTGTTCCTCGTTTTACTGATGAAGAAGTGAGGAACATACATATTGATGGTACCAGACCTCCTCACCTCTTGCCCGAAAAGATGCTCCTTTGGTTGCATAACATCCGTCCTGCGCACCTAGTATACCGCAACCGCAACACTGTCTACTTGGAACCTTACTTGCCCAGTAGGTTCTCCCGACAGTTTGGGTATAGTCAGCTACTCTTGGACATTCCCAGCTCTTGCCTGGGTTTTGAAGGTAGCGTCCTTGACGGCATCAGGGCCTGGCACTATTATGACACAGTTCACACCCGTACCAGCTTCTCAGTTCCTGATGCTGAGGCGTCGGGGGAGATCTTGTAATTTGCGGCTCTATACCATGTCGCGGCGAGCAAGCCTCTTGTTGGCTTTGACCCGAGTACCGGCTTCATTGTTGGTACTAGCTTGGTGGAGAAGCCCCAGGGGTCCAAGGCGAGGAAGAAGCAGAAGAATACGATCGCTGTGTCGGACTCGGAATCTGCCAACACGGACGAAGGGGATGACGAGCATGACCCCGATAACTCTCTTCCTCCCACAGAAAATGTGGTGGTGGATCAGCCGCCTGACGTACCTGGTCCTTCGCACAAGCGAAGTAGGCATAAGCCCGCCGTTGGCGGCAGAACTTACTCCGTGAAACAGACTGCGTCTAAGCCTCGCAGGTTGCTCATCAAGGAGAGAGGCGAGGATGACGCCGTTTCAGAGGTAAATTAAATTACAACCATCTTCTTCTTTAGCTCTTCTTTTGAACTATGACCTAATCATTTTCTTTTTTTTGTAGGCGTCAAAAGAATCGGACTCTCGAGAACCGGTCCCTGGCTCTGAACTCGACCCGGCCCTGACCACTTTGATTAGTGACATGTGTGCCGAGATTATTTATGCCGGGGTTCTTCCGGTGACGGCTGAGGTTCCTCCCGTTGCTGAGGTTTCAACCCACGACGACATGGGTTCTACTGAACCCGTCCCCGAGGCTGCTGAACTTTAGCTGGATGACGCTGATCCAGTTGTATCTCCTTCCGGGGCGGCTGGGGCAGATGAACCAGTTGCCTTTGGATCGAATGTTGCTGGTGAAGAGGCTACGGTGGCTGAGAGCGAACCTCAGTCCCAGCAACTCTTCCCTGGTAAGCAAAGTCAAATTTTGACCAGCGAGGAGATTCATTTGCTCTATCATCACATCCTTCGGGTTAAGTTGATTGATAGTTGCTCCGGACATACAGGTCCTGCTCCTTCACTGCCAACGACGGATACTATCGGAGGAGAGCTGGCCAAAGAGAATCTGGTGGAAGAGAGGGTGCCTCCTCTAACTTATATTGAGGGACCTCCCGCTGAATCGAGTTCGGGAGAGCAGACGGCGGAACAGCCGGGGCGAAGAGAAATGGTCCCCGCCCTCTCCTCTGTTCATGTGGCTCCGGGGATCGACCTTTCCGCCCTGCCGAGTCTCCAGACCCTTCGGGCTGCGGAGGAGGAATTGGCCACTATTCAAGCGTCCTTTCACTCGGAACTTGTTTCCCTTGTGGCAGGGGCAGCAAGTTCCGGTGCATCTTCTTCGTCCCTGCCAGCTACCCTTCCTTTGACGCCGTCTTCTACGGAAGTTCTGGATGAAGTGTCAAAGGATGTGGTTGACAGTTTCTACCGCCACCTGAGGCGAGGAATTGAGGCTGCGGTGGAGAGGGGGGCCTCTTTTGCCTTGGCCCGTCAATGCGCCCGGGGCCAGATTGAAATCCTTAGAACCCTCCCCGGCGGGGCAGGGATAGTTGAGCTCCTAGAACCCAAATTGCTAGAGGCTGATCATCTTGTAGCCCAGTTTCAAGTGCTACGGTAAGTCGATCTGTCTGCAACAATAGATCAAGAGCGTGCCTTCCTCATAACTGCCATAGAGAATGTAAGGGTTGCTCGGGATACGACCAAGCCGATTATAATGGGGGACCTCCACCGCCTGTCTCTGCAGTATGATCAGTTGAGCTGCAGGGGAGAGGATTGCATGGCTTGGGAAGCGGCCTCCTCCCGTGGGGTAATTGATACGAGAGAGCAGATCCTCGAACTTCAGAGAAAACTGACTTTCTTGGAATCTGAGCTCGAGGCCGCCCACACGGATAAGGAGCTGGTTGTTCAGGAAGCCGACAAGGTCACTGGAGCTTCTCCTGGCTTGGAGCGTGCTCTGGAGAGGCTTGAAGAGGGCTGGCGGGCTCACGCACATCTGGAGGATGCGGAGCGGCTGACTCAGGAGGCCGATCGTCGGGCCAAGCAGCTGTTTGAGCGGTCGACTGCCTTGCTGAGGGACCGTCTCAGAGAATTATGTGTCGTCGAACCATAGTCGGCCTTTTCTTTATTTATATTTTTTCTTTTTGAGAGGGACGTGGTCCCAGAACTTGTAGTACCTTTGACTTTTAAGTAAAAAAGTATGTTTTATTTTACCCTTCATTTGTATTGCTTGTTGCGTTTGTGGTGTTATGATATTTGCCCCATTGGGGGACTATTTGTGGACCTGTTACCCTTGGCATACCTTCGTTTTAGGTGCGGATAACAAGTTTGATAGGGATACTTAGAACAATTCCACAGTAAGGTGGCCATGGAAGTTCCTGGTATCGGAAGAAAGAATGCCATGGAGCAGCTGGGCTCCTGAGGCATGATGAGAAATGAGGCGCATGTACTAGAAAACTTAGAACATCATTTGTGGTCAGCAGAGGACATTTGTGATCAACAGATGACATTTGTGGGCCTATTATCCTTGGCGTACTCCGGTCTTGGGTAAAGATAATAAGTCGAGAGAAAACTAACATACTTACTCAGAGGTAATGAGGACGTGGTAAATATGAGGGTTTCTTCAATGGAGCCTTCCTACTCAGAGGTAACAAGGGCGTGGCAGGAGTGGACTCCATGAAGGGTACATAGAACAACTCAGAGGTAATATGGACGTGGAAGTTCTACGTGAGGGGGTGATTTATTTTTTGGCGGAAGTGAAACAACTCAGAGGTGACATCGACGTGGTTGTTTCGGGAATTTTATGGATCTGTTACCCTTTTTATGTACTGAAAGTACGCGTAATAGATCATGAGGAAGGTGTTCTTTATAGGAAGGAAGCTCAGAGGTATGATCATACATGACTTACTACCCAAAAGATACGATATGGATTCATTTGGAGTGACCAGAGTGTAAGTTCAGCGGTACCTAAGGGCACATAACTTAACAGTTCGATAGATTTGGAGGATGTCGTTTAGGCATAATACTTCTTCAGGAACTTGCCGTTGACGGGCAACATGAGCAAGTCTCCATTTTGTTTTGCGAGACGGTAAGCATCATTGGAGAATACAGCCTCGATGACAAATGGGCCTTCCCACTTTGGCTGGAATTTGCCGGCGGTTTTGTGAGTCATAACCATCGGCCTCCGAACTGCCAGAATGAGATCGTCCACTTGGAATGTTCTGAGTTTAACCTTCTTGTTGAAGACTCCCGAGATGCGTGCTTGATACAGCTCGATTCGTTGTTGAGCTAGCAGGCGCTTCTCATCTAAGGCCTCCAACTCTTGTAGTCGGCGACGGTAATTATCATCCGTTGTCAATCGATAGGCGAGGGCGACGCGGAGCGAGGGGATTTGGGTCTCCAGTGGGAGAACTGCCTCACTCATATACACTAGAGAGAATGTAGTGTTCTCGGTGGCCGTCCGGACTGTAGTACGGTACGCCCATAAGCATTCGCCAAGCTTTTCATTCCAGTCGCGTTTGTTGGAAGACACGAACTTCTTGAGCAGCTTGATTATAGTTTTGTTGAATGCTTCTGCCAAACCATTCGCCATCGGATTGTACGGTATTGAGGCAACATTCTGGATCCGATGTTTGTCACAAAACTGATAGAAGGCGTGGCTTGTGAATTACGGACCGTTGTCGTGGATGATCCTTCAAGGCAGTCCGAAGCGATAGATGACGTGATGCTTAAGGAAGCTGATCACGTTTGATGTCTTCACTTCTGCAAGCGGAAAAACTTCCGCCCATTTGCAGAAGTAATCTGTGATTGCGAGTATGAAGCGGTGTCCTCTGGACGAAGGTGGAGTGATCGGACCGATGATGTCCATTCCCCATGCTTTGAATGGCTAGGATGCCACCGTTGGATGTAAGAACTCGGAGTGTTGATGGATGAAATCTGCGTGGACTTGACAGGCTTTGTACTTTCTTTCATAGTCTATCGCATCTGCCACCATCGTAGGCCAGTAATAGCCCATCCGACGAAGGCGGTCTTGCAGCTTTGGGCCAGGTTGATGGGCCCCACAAACGCCGTCGTGAGCTTCGCGTACCGCTTCTTTGGCTTCTGTATCTGACAAACACCAGAGCAATAATCCATCGTATGATCGTCGATACAGCATTTTTGTCTCCGTATCGTAGAAGAATCTGAGGGAACGCCTTCTGATGGAAGTGGCTTCTTGTGGATTCTCTGGCAAGATGCGGTAGACTACGAAGTTAATGAATGGCTGTCTCCAGTCTGGTGCTTCGTCGACTGTCAGAGCGAAGTAACTCTCAACACATTGAACATTGTTCTTAGGATAGACCAATTCACGGCCTATTACGTCAACCAAGTGGTGAGCATGATTCGGAACCGCTAAGGAAGCGGCAAGTCCTGCTAGGGCATCGGCTTCAATGTTCTAGAGCCGGGGAACGTGTTCTATAAAGAACCCTTCCAAGGACGAGATGATGTCAATCGCTATTTGGTGATAGGGGATCATGTCTTCATGACGAACTTCATATGAACCCCGGATCTGGTTAACGATTAGCTGTGAATCGTCATATGCTTCGAGGTGCTCTACCCCCAGTTTTTTTGCAAGTCGGAGGCCGATAACCAGAGCGTTGTACTCTGTGACGTTGTTTGAACAAGGTTCCGTGAGGGAGTACGCCCGATTGACCACCAACCCAGAGGGAGAAATCAGTACCACTCCGACTTCGACTACGATATTGCCTTTGGGCCCAGTTCTTGAAGCACCGTCGAAGAACATTCGCCAAATGACATCATGGGAGACCACATTTGAATTGGCGACCTCGTCTGGGATCTCTTCGTATATTCTGGTTGACTCCAAACCTGGATGGGCTGCTAAAAAGTGAAGAACAGATGGCAACACTAGAGGGGGGTGAATAGAGTTATAGCAATAATAACCAATTAAAAAATCAACTCTTTCACGATCTAAAAATAATCAGAGTAAATGCGGAAAATAAATAAGGAGCAAGAGAGCATACGCAAACACAGTCGATTTTAACCTGGTTTCCCTCGTGGAGGACTAGTCCAGGCCTGAGAACTCTAGCTCAGGATTAAATCCACTATTTGTGAAATAGTAGTTACACCCCGTGCCTTTACTTCAGAAGAGCACGTCAACTTCTTACAATGGATCGCAGTGGCGATGCTTGGAATTTTTCAAGCTTCTTCTTGAACTCTTGCACAAGACTCCTAACTAAGAGATGCTGAGCACTCGAGACTTAGGAAACTTGTGGCTAGTAGATGAGAAGGGTATGGCTTATATTGAGCTTAAGAGAGAAGAGAAGAGAAGATTGGATGATTGAAAATGAGAGAATTCTTGGCCTATTTATAGGTTTTTAACAGGCAGAATTCGGCCAGAATTCTGGTAGGAATTTTCAAAAATTTGGCCGTTGGACAACTAGCAACCAGCCAACCCTAAAAATTAGGGTGCTGATTTTTAGGGGACAGAGTTCGGCCCGAACTCTGTGTGGAGGCAGAGTTCGGCCCGAACTCTGTCTCCAGAGCACAGAATTGGTCCAAGGGTCCAATGGGCCAAGTTGGGATGTGGAGCTTTATGGACTTTGGATAGGTTGTGGGTTGAGTCTCAAGAGCCCAGAATAACTCAGCTTACAATCATTCTAGGCTCAATAAATAGAAAAGTACAGACGCGAAAACGACTTGTATTTGCACAACTGAGCTGTCGTCTGGCTTGAGCAGAATATAGTCGCCGTGTGTCATATTGAATTATCACAAGTATTATTTAGTCAATGTTATCAATATTTGGTTGACTGTGACTTTGTGTCAACAATCTCCCCCATATTGAAAATTGACAAAATAATAATTGTATATTCAATATCCGTACCTGGAAACATGTAACGACGTAGCTCCCCCATAATAAGTGCCGAGCTTAAGAGTAGCTTCCCCATAAACAATGCTGCGAATCTCTGTTGGCCTGTTAATAATATTATTCCAAAAGCACATATAAACCAAACAAGCAGAAACAGAAACAGAATATACACATAACTCCCCCTTTTGGCATTTAGCAATATGAGATAGATAAATGATAACTGGCAAAACACACGTAAAGGAGAAGAAACTGCATATAAGATAATGACCAAGAGTCATAATGACATAGAAACTGATAATAGAACTACCACAGTCTAAAAAGCACAATACATAATAAGTCTACTACAAATCAAATACATAAAAATAACTAAAGCAGAATGCAGAAAACATAATCTAAGATCTCCAGTAGCAGTCCAAAACCATCATCGAGCACGAGAGGGCCCGGCGTCGTCCGATGGATCAGTAAAGGAGCGACGTGGGTCCACAATAGCCGCATCCGGATCCATGTAGCGACGAACCCAAGGGTCATCAATACGAAAGCCCTCACGATCGGGATCTTGCTCCATAGGAATGGGCATGGAAGGATGACGAGACATGGAATACCGAATATCATGCAGCGAGTTGCTGATAGCACTCATCTGCAAGGTAGTCCGATAGTCCAGCTGAGTCCATCGATCGTCCTCCAAAGTGAAACGATCTCGAAGCATGGCCTGAAGTGACTCAAGAGTGGCCGGAGGAGGAGGAGGATCCTGTCCGAGAGGAGGGGCATCTGGCTCATCCTCAGAATGCTCAGACACGACCGGTGAGCCAACGGCCGCATGAAGCCTCCTTGCCTTGGAGAGAAAGGCAGGGGCAGGTAAGAATGGACACTCATCAAGGGTACATGGAACGCACGAAAGATCATAGGAAGGTATATGGCATAAACCAAAGATCTTGGTTTCTTCCTACAGTTGATCATCCAATCCATCATTGTGCGTGGGAGGTTAAAGGGAACATGGAAGTGGAGATGGTACAAAGCTGAAATCTCAAAATAAGTGACTTCATCGGTAGAACCCGCTTTGGGTAGAATGGTGTTGAAAATGATCCGATGAAGCTCATAGAAATAAGGATTGAGGAATTTTGCCAAGAGCTTACGAGGACGTATGTTAGGGCTACACAGGTCGTCCTTGAAGCTCTCTAGTGAAATCCCTTCGGGAAAGATAAAGGATCTAGCTTCAACAAGCTTCTCCCAAGAATTAGGCTCTTGAAGTTCAAGATATTCGGCCAATTCAAAATCATCAAATGAGATATCAATACCCGCAACACGTGAATAGATGCGAGTATCATCATGAGTCAAGTTGCAATAAAACATTTGAATGGCACTACGATAAATGACCGAATTCGAGGTAACAAGTTCGTCAAGGCAAAGGTCATTAAAGAGTGCATCATATTGTGAGAAAATTGTAAAGTTTATGGGGTGTCCCGCAAACACCGGACGTGTCCGAAAATCACTAAACCACTCATTTGATGCGTCTAGTGATATAAAAATCCGGTCGTCAAAAGTGTTTGGGTCACGTGGACGTGGAGGATTGAACAATGGATAGGTTTGTTGTTCAATACCCGGTGCAACGGGTGGTGCAACAGGCGGCTCAACGGGAGGTGGAGCATTCTTCGAGGACGCACCCTCGATCCGAAGTCTCTTCCCACGGTTGAGCAATCGTGGAGCCATAACACAATAGATAGATGATAATAAAGAAATTTGAGATATAGAGAAATAAGGAATTATACCTCAAAATAGTGAAAGATTATGAAAGAGAATTGAAAACTAAGCCTCCTCCTTGAGTTTGGGGAAGAATGGGGCACTAGAAAGGAGAAACTAGGGTTAGGGTTTTGAGAGTTTTGAGTTGGAGAAGTAGAAAAGGTGGTAAGAAGGAAGGAGAGGGAAGAGAAACCGAAATTAAGAGGAGGGTTTCTCTTGGTCGGGTCAATTAATGACCATTGGATCAACAATTGGATCAACGGCTGAGCCTGTTCCCGATTCTGGAACAGGCAGGCCGAATTCGGCCCGAACTCTGGTAGGGGCAGAGTTCGGCCTGAATTCCGGATCCTGGGGACAGAACAGGAATCAGGCTGAGTTGAGTCAAAAATTGGTTAAGTAAAGATAAAAACCAATATACTACATGAGTTTAAGTACAGAAAAGGAGTAAATAGATGAATAGAAGATAGTGAGTTCAAAGCAGTAATATGAAGTATGAAAAATTAGTATTTCAGCATGTGATAGATGAAAATGAACCGTATAATAAACAAGGAATTATATCGTAATTCAATATTTTGAAGCTGCCATGGGTTAGCTGTAGGGGCCGGATCCCAGCTAGCGGTAGTCCTGAGGACTAGTGCACCGTGTCGCTTAGGCTTTTACGCCTTGTTGTCAGAAGGGCCATTTCGGCTTGTACCCATAGCACGTTCATCATGAGAGAATCACAATATATTCGATATTTATGCAGGTTTATTTTAATTTATAACAGCTTCATCTAAAATTCCAAGTTCATGACAAAGAAAATTGAAGCGCTCTTCGGATAATGGTTTGGTGAAGAAATCTGCTAACTGATGATCAATGTCAATAAATTTTAAGTTAATCGTGCCATTTTGCTGATGATCACGCAAAAAGTGGTGACGAATTTCAATGTGCTTCGTGCGTGAGTGACAAATGGGGTTCTTAGTCAAGTTTATAGCACTAGTATTGTCACAAAAGATTGGAATATGCATGAAAGATAAATTATAGTCTTCAAGGGTTTGCTTCATCCACAGAATTTGTGCACAACAACGCCCAGCTGCGATGTATTCAGCTTCTGTTGTGGATAGTGCGACAGAATTCTGCTTCTTGCTAAACCAAGAGACTAAAGCTTTTCCTAATAAATGACACGTACCGCTCGTACTTTTACGGTCGACCTTGCATCCGGCGAAGTCAGCATCAGAATAACCAATGAGGTCAAATGATGTTGACTTGGGATACCATAGGCCCACTGTAACCGTACCCTTAAGGTATCGAAAGATACGCTTAACCGCGGTCATGTGTGATTCCTTAGGATTTGTTTGATATCTAGCACACAGGCAAACGCTAAACATTATATCAGGGCGACTAGCAGTAAGATAGAGTAAACTGCCTATCATACCTCGATACTTACGTTGATCTACGGGTTTGCCACTATCATCTGGTTCAAGTTTGGTTGAAATAGCCATATGCTGATTGGTTTTACGTTATCAAGGTCGAATTTCTTCAGCATGTCCTTTGTGTACTTCGACTGACAGATGAAGGTTCCATTTGACATTTGTTTGACTTGCAGCCCGAGAAAGTAGTTGAGTTCTCCCATCATGCTCATCTCAAACTCGGTCTGCATACACTTGGCAAAATCTTGACAAAGAGTTTCATCAGTAGACCCAAAAATAATATCATCTACATAAATTTTTACTAAAAGAATAGTGTCTTTGAAAGATTTTATGAAAAGTGTAGTGTCAATTTTCCCTTTTGAAAAACCTTTCTCAAGCAAGAAATTGCTTAGCCGTTCATACCAAGCTCTAGGGGCTTGTTTGAGGCCATACAACGATTTCTTTAGCTTGAACACGTGGTTGGGAAATTTGTGATTTTCAAAGCCAGGGGGTTGTTTTACATAAACTTCCTCCTTAATAAAACCATTCAAGAAAGCACTTTTAACATCCATTTGAAATAATTTGAAATTTTGAAAATTTGCAAATGCACAAAGCATCCGAATGGATTCTAATCTAGCAACAGGAGCATACGTCTCATCGTAGTCGATACCTTCCTCTTGGTTGTATCCTTGGGCTACTAGACGAGCTTTGTTGCGTGTGACTGAACCATCTTCATTCACTTTGTTTCTAAAAACCCATTTAGTACCAATAATCGAGTGATTAGCCGGTCTAGGAACAAGTTCCCATACTTGGCTCCTCTCGAATTGGTTGAGTTCCTCTTGCATAGCAGAAATCCAATATTCATCATTGAAAGCTTCTAAAATGTTTTTAGGCTCAATTTGTGAAATAAAGGCAGTGCTAGCAATAGAGTCTCTTAATGATGATCTAGTAGTTACTCCTCGTGAAACCTCACCGATTACCAAATTTTCTGGATGTGATGGCTTGAAAGAGAATTTCTTAGGCATGCTTTCCAGAGAATTTGTTTCGGTTGTGGTGTTCATTGGAGTAGACGTTGATGGCTCAACATCATCATCAAGAGTAGCTGATGCACTGTTATCTTCATCAAAAGTCACATTGGTAGACTCTTCCACAATTAATGAGCGTTTGTTAAAAACTCTATATCCCTTATTCTTGGCAGCATAGCCAAGGAAAATACCATCGTCAGCTTTGGCATCAAATTTTCCTAAGTTGTCTTTGGTGTTAAGGATAAAACATCTACAGCCAAAAACTCTAAAATAAGAAACATTTGGGGTTCTCCCGAACCAAAGCTCATAGGGTGTTTTCTTCGTAATAGGACGAATAAGTACCCTATTTAAAATGTGGCATGCTGTATTGACAGCTTCAGCCCAAAAGTATTTCGGAAGTGAGAACTTGTTCAACATGACTCTAGCCATATCGCCAAGAGTCCTATTCTTTCGCTCCACAACACCATTTTGTTGGGGAGTTCTTGGACACGAAAACTCATGATCAAAACCATTGGAATCACAAAACTTTTGAAAATCAGAATTTTTGAACTTGTCTCCATGATCACTTCGGATTCGAGTAATCATGTAGCCTTTTTCGTTTTGAACTTTCTTGACAAATATCTTAAAAACTGAAATAGCATCACTTTTATAAGTAAGAAAGAAAACCCAAGTAAATCTTGAAAAGTCATCAACAATAACAAAGGCATAGAGTTTTCCACCAAGACTGGCTACTCTACTAGGGCCAAATAAATCCATATGGAGTAGTTACAGGGGTCTAGTAGTGCTTACAGAGTTTATGGAATGAAAAGATGACTTGGTTGCTTTATTCAACTCACATTCGGCACATACGGTGTCCTTTTTGAATGTGATGTCGGGCAAGCCTCTAACTAGCTTCTTGGTCGATAGCCTGGATATAGTATCCATATTGGCATGACCAAGACGCTGGTGCCATAGTAACCGTTCATCTTTATGAGCATATAGGCATCTACCTGCATTGTTAGTATCTATAGACAAATAGAAAATATAAATATTGTCCTCTCTTACCCCTTCAAAAGCAATGTCTCCTGTTGACCTATCATAAATAAGGCATTTGTTTTGTCCAACGTTAATGTCATAACCATGGTCAGCAAGATGACTGATGCTGAGCAAGTTATGCTTTAACTCGGTCACTAGGCAGACATCCTTTATTACGGGAGAGGGAGGATAACCAATAATACCATTACCTATAATATAACCTTTTAGGTTATTACCGAAGGATACATATCCTTCTCTCTTCATCGATAGTGATGCGAAAAGATGTGCGTCTCCCGTCATATGCCGCGAGCATCCACTATCGAGAATCCACTTATTCTTAGTTGAGGAGGGAAGGTCCACCTACATCAAGAGTAGATGTGACCTTTGGTACCCAAGTTCTTGAGGGTCCTGAAGAGTTAGTTTTTGGAAACCATGCATATATCTTTCTATCTACTAATCTTCTAATTCTACATTGTGGTAAAATGTGTCCATGTAAACCACAATAAGTACATGTAGCATTCCTATTTACATTAGGAGCATGCTGATGATGTCTATAAGCAGAATAATGAGGAGAAGTGTGATGATATGTAGATTCAGCATGGTGATGATGACTATGTGAAGTGGCATGGTGATATTGTTTATATGGCATGGCATGATGATATTGTCTATATGTAGAGTGATGTTGATTGTGTCTTTGTGCAACATGGTGATGACTGTATCTATGTGTAACATGATGTTTTTGTGACATATGATGATTATTTCTACGTGCATATGGTTTGTGTCCTTTGTGAAAGTGTGTGTACATGTAAGCATGATTGTGAGCAGCATGAGGATGACGTGGTTGACTAGTATGAGTTGTGTCATGCTTTGTGTGTGTCTCATGTGATTGGGTTTGAGGTTGAGCAACCTGTTTTCCCAATTTAGTCTCTAGTTTCTTAGAGACAGCTTGCAATTCAGTAATCTTAGCATTCAAACCATGCATCTTAGTAATAGTAATCTTGTGTCTGCTCTTTTCTTCTGCAGGCTCCGTGTTTAGTATTGTGATTTTATGTGTTTTTTGCTCAATACGTGCCTCGGCATCATGTAAGCTTATTTTAAGCTTAGATACCTCATCAGTGACATCCGTGGGTGTAGTGTCTCTAATATTATCAAGTAATAGAGAAAGTCTTTGTATTTCGACTTCATGACTTTTGATTTTGTCCTTGGCTTGTTTGTATTTACCAATGACCTTTTTATGATCACTAAGTAAATCGGTGAAAGCATCGCCAAGTTCATCAAAAGTGAAGTCGTCAAGAGTTTCGTTTGATACCTTGTCGGACGTCGCCATTAGGCACACATTAGCCGTATCTTGAGGAGAGTTCTTTTCTTCCTCGGAGTCACTAGCTTCGCTTTCATGCCAAATGCTTGTGTTGGCATATTTCTTTGAGGAGGTCTTCTTGTGTGGCTTCTCATAGCGGTTGCTCTTCTTTAAGAA
This sequence comes from Iris pallida, assembly GCA_029216955.1. Taxonomy (NCBI): domain Eukaryota; kingdom Viridiplantae; phylum Streptophyta; class Magnoliopsida; order Asparagales; family Iridaceae; genus Iris; species Iris pallida. The sequence continues at coordinate 9,962,587 of JANAVB010020198.1, read as the reverse complement.
TGGATAGTCTTTTCGGACGTGTCCCGTCTTCTTGCAACCGTAGCAAGTTGGCTCTTCTTCTTCATCTTCTTGTGGTTCCTTCTTTCTTCGATTGAAGCGAAGGAATCTCTTGAAGTTGCGAACCATGAGGGCTTGGTCATCGTCTTCTGAGTTGTCGTCATCCGTCTCTTCGGGTTCAGCCCTCCGTCGGTGAGCTTTGAGTGCGATCTCCTTAGCCTTAGGACCAGGCTCTTCGAAGTCCTTGAGGTCAAGCTCATGAGTCATTAGCTTTCCCATCAAGGTCTCCATAGACATGGTTGTGAGATCATTTCCTTCTATGAAGGCTGTCACCTTAGGGTTCCAAACTTTTGGTAGCCCCCTAAGTAGCTTGCGAATCTTCTCGTGATTTGAATATTGCTTCCCAAGCGAAGACAGGGGGTTGATGATGTCGAAGAATCTTGTGAACATTTGCGTGATCGTCTCGTTTGGCTTTATCTTGATAGCCTCGTATTCTTGAGTGAGACGGCTTATCTTTGATTCCTTGACTTGGGTGGTTCCTTCATGCGTCACTTCTAGAAGCTTCCATACTTCGTAGGATGTGGTGCATGTAGATACCCTGTTGAACTCATTCCTGTCTATAGCACAGAATAAAGCATTAATAGCTCTCGCGTCTAGACTTGCCTGTTTCTTCTCCTCGTCAGAATATTTGTCATGTGATTTCTCAACGAGATCGCCATTGACAACTATTCTGGCGGGCTTTTTGTAACCGTCAATGACGATAGTCCACAGGTCAAAGTCTAGCGACTTGAGATAAAAACTCATCCTTGTTTTCCAATACGTGTAGTTAGTTCCATCAAATAGGGGAGGCCTATGAGTGGACTGTCCTTCACCGTGATTGGAAATCAAGGATTGTGTGGTTGCCATGGATCAGCTCTAGGATGTAAGTCCTTGTAAAGAGAACAGAGCTCTGATACCAATTGAAGAACAGATGGCAACTCTAGAGGGGGTGAATAGAGTTATAGCAATAATAACCAATTAAAAAATCAACTCTTTCACGATCTAACAGAGTAAATACGAAAAATAAATAAGGAGCAAGAGAGCATACGCAAACACAGCCGATTTTAACCTGGTTTCCCTCGTGGAGGACTAGTCCAGGCCTGAGAACTCTAGCTCAGGATTAAATCCACTATTTATGAAATAGTAGTTATACCCCGTGCCTTTACTTCAGAAGAGCACGTCAACTTCTTACAATGGATCGCAGTGGCGATGCTTGGAATTTTCCAAGCTTCTTCTTGAACTCTTGCACAAGACTCCTAACTGAGAGATGCTGAGCACTCGAGACTTAGAAAACTTGTGGCTAGTAGATGAGAAGGGTATGGCTTATATTGAGCTTAAGAGAGAAGAGAAGAGAAGATTGGATGATTGAAAATGAGAGAATTCTTGGCCTATTTATAGGTTTTTAACAGGCAGAATTCGGCCAGAATTCTGGTAGGAATTTTCAAAAATTTGGCCGTTGGACAACTAGCAACCAGCCAACCCTAAAAATTAGGGTGCTGATTTTTAGGGGACAGAGTTCGGCCCGAACTCTGTGTGGAGGTAGAGTTCGGCCCGAACTCTGTCTCCAGAGCACAGAATTGGTCCAAGGGTCTAATGGGCCATGTTGGGATGTGGAGCTTTATGGACTTTGGATAGGTTGTGGGTTGAGTCTCAAGAGCCCAGCATAACTCAGCTTACAATCATTCTAGACTCAATAAATAGAAAAGTACATATGCGAAAACGACTTGTATTTGCACAACTGAGCTATCGTCTGGCTTGAGCAGAATATAGTCGTCGTGTGTCGTATTGAATTATCACAAGTATTATTTAGTCAATGTTATCAATATTTGGTTGACTGTGACTTTGTGTCAACAAAAAGTTCATCAGAGCTTGACCTTTAACAGCCTTTTACGGGACGAAGATCATGTGGTAGGGAGACAATAATATCGCCCAGGTAGCGAGGCGAGAGCTGAGTGCGCCTGGCTTGGTCATGAGAACCCTGAGGGTGTTAACTCTTGATATGACATGGATGGTTTGTCCTGTAACATAGTGTCGCGTCTTCTGGATAGCGAACACCAGAGCAAGACATTCCTTCTCCACGGCTGCATATCTATGCTCAGGCCCAATCATCATTCGGCTGAGGTAATAGATAGCTTGTTCATGGCCTGCATCATTGTTTTGTGCTAGTAGAGCACCGAGAGAATGCTCTATAGCTCGCACATAGAGCAGGAATGGCTTTCCAGCAACCGGGGCCACCAGGACTGGAGGGTTCGACAGGTATTCTTTGATGTTGTCGAAGGTGCGCTGGCACTCTTCATCCCATACGAAGGAGACGCCTTTCTTCATGAGGTGTGTGAAGGGCTGACATCGTCCGGAGAGGATAGAGATAAACCTCCTGATGTAAGCTAGCCTTCCTTGAAGGCCTCTGAGTTCACAGAGATTTCTTGGGGGACACATCTCCATGATTGCCTTCGTCTTCTCAGGGTAGACATGGATACCCTAGGAGGTAACGATAAAACCCAAGAACTTCTCGCCGGATACGCCCAAGAAGGATTTCGTGGGATTCATCTTCAAATTGTGCGCCCGTATCAGGTCGAACACTGTCTTCAGATCATGCAGATGATCTTCTTTAGAGCGGGTCTTGACGGCGATGTCGTCGACATAACACTCCACTGTTTTGCGTAAGTGATCTCTGAAGATGACGCTCATGGCTTGTTGATAGGTGGCGCCAGCATTCTTTAAACCAAAAGGCATGACTGTGTAGCAGTATGTGCCAATCGGTGTACGGAATGATGTATGCTTTTCGTCGTCAGGGAACATCTTGATTTGATTGTACCCTGAGAAGCCATCCATGAATGACATGCGCTTGAAGCCGCAGGTGTTGTCAATCATTATATCTGTAATAGGGAGGGGAAACTAATCCTTAGGACATGCCTCATTCAGATTTCGAAAATTGATGCAGATTCGGATCTTCCCATTCTTCTTGAAGACTGGTATTATGTTGGCTACCCAGTCTGTATGTTGTTCCTCGCGAATGAAGTCGCTGGCTATCAGTTTGTTGACCTCGACCTCGATAGAGTTCATGATGTCTGGGCAGAACCGTCGTTGCTGCTGTTTGACCGGCTTTGTATCCGGACGAATGTTGAATTATGAACTGCAACTTCGGGGTTTAGCCCTGGCATGTTTTCATAGCTCCAGGCGAATACGTCGATATATTCTCTGATGAGCTGTAGTAGCGATTGTCGCTCTTCGTCTGTCAGACTTTTGCTAACGAAGATTGGTTTTTGGAGAGGACTCATCGCCGAGGTCAACTTGCATGACCTCATCTTCGGTAGGAGGCTCTCTTTTGTTCGAACCGCTTCTCCTATTGCGCGTCTAGCTGTTGGGCCCACGACACTAACTCAAGTAGTTCAGGAATGTCTTCATCTTCTTCGTAGGCGTCGACGAATGCCATATTGACAGTCCAAGTCTGTCTGAGCATATCCCCAATGCTAATATCTGAATCAGAAGTGGGTGAACCGGACGAATGAGAGTGCCATTCGCATTCTTCATCTGAGCTCTCGGGGGTTGTCACAGGAGTAACATAGCCTAGACCATGTCTGGTCTTGCTGTAGTAATCTCGTGGCTTCCTAGCCGGGACTGGCAATTGTAAAGGAAATCGTCGTCCGGTGCCGTAGTTCAGGCCTGGTGTAGCCTCCATATCATACCCCTGTTTTTGCATGAGGTACTTGGATCGAGAGCTATACAGATAAAGGGACAGTCTCCCAGTATCGGGTTCCAGATCGACTTCTTCTAGCCTGAAGGGTTGTGGATCGTTCTTCCGGCCAAAGATGATTGGATGATCCTCTCCTTCGATTATGAAGCAGACGCTTTCCACGGGAGTAAGTTGGTTCGTGGTATAGACATTGGTTACTTGTGTGTGTAAGTTAGTGCCTATTTCGTATTTCATTGTATACATTACGCGAAGCTTATCAAGCTCGAGGTAGTTCAAAGATAACCCTTTATTGATGAAGTAAGGTATCTTTCAGGAGGAATTACATCGTCAGCGGAAGGAACATCAGTGTATGCGGCTACATACTTGGCCAGCTCTTTCTCCTCTTCAGCTACCTCCTGTATCAATGAAGACTGGAAGGATGATCTGGGCAGCCTGATCATCAAGGGTTCCGTTGATAGGGTCGGACGTGGAGTCGTCGGTGTGCTAGCAGTCTCCGGCCTGGTGCTGAATTGTTGGTTTGTCCCCAACTCCAGTTCAGCAACCCCCTGCGTTATTGAAGCTTGGGAAGACGATCTGGGGAGCTTGATCACTAAGGGTCCCGCTGGTGGGGCAGGACGTGGGGTTGGTGGCTCACTAACAGTCCTCGGCTCAGTGTTGGGCTGACGCCTTGTCCTTGGCAGACGGATGACCATTGGCTTATCAGGAGAGTTTGTCTCTTCAAATTGTCGTTGACCGGCTCTTGACAGTCTGATTGTCGTTGGCTTTACGGTGGGTCTCGGCGCTTGGCCAGACCTTGGGAGTTGGATAGTCATTTGCTCCTCCTGTGCAGAGAAACTGATTGCATCCTTACGCAAAGTGGCTGTAAGGGGTGCAGTTCTGCCTGGTTTACGGGCTTGGAGGTGGATCGTCAGAGGTTCTTCTGATCCCGTTGCCGCCTCAGTTTGAGCTTGAGTATTTTTTTCGACAAGGTGCCTCTTCGACTTTTCGTACAAGCAGGAGTCCGAGTAGTAGGATTCAAGCCCTCTGAAAGAATCAATGTCGACAAATTCGGTTCTTACAAAGTCGTGTTTGTCGACGTACTTGAAGCACTGGTGCAACGTGGAAGGCACGATCATATAGTCGTGTATCCAAGGACGCTCCAGAAGAATATTGTAGGAAGTGTCCGCTTCTATGACATAGCAGGTTACTTCTGACTGAAGGTCAACGATTTGGCACTTCAAACGAATCTTTCCGACCGGATAGCTTCTGCCTGAATTGAAACCGCTGATGGCGGTGCTTGTAGGTGTCAGGCGATGCATAGGGATGCCCAGGAAGTGAAGCAGGCTCTTCGGGACGATTCTTATGGAAGAACCGGGATCTATGTGCATCCGATCCACCTTTACGTCGCCGACGTATCCAGTATAATACAGCGGGCGATCATGCAGGTTGGTCTTAATGAGCATGTCCTACAGAGTAAAGACAATGTTGGGCATTGCTCTAGTAAAAGCACTGTCCTGAGGATCCTCTGTGGAGCTTTTTCCTGTGAGCTTAACTTGAGCCAAATAGGTGTCAGCGTTCTGAAGTGCGTAACTCAATGCGACGCGAACATCTTTGGAGAGCCTCAAGAGCTCATACAATGACAATTTGGCCAGTGTGTTGGCCAATTGTGCCAAGATGACAAAGTTGTAAGGCCTCTCCAGTCCCTGAGGCGTATCTTTTCGGTGCAACGGTTTGTCGAAGCGAGTCTCCTTCGGCCTAGGCTTGTCGGTCGTCAGAGGCTGAGAGGGCACTGGAGCATCAGCAGCAGCCGGCTGATGATCTTCAGCCGAGTTACCCGGTGGGTGTTGAGTTTGTGCACCGGATCGGGTAACGACAGCTGTCGTTTCTTCGACGTCGGCTGAGATTGCGCGGCAGGACTTGACTTTCCCACCCTTCTTCTTGCCAGTAGAGGGTGATGCTGGCTAGGTTACTTCAGATACTAAGTCCTGGTGAACCCACATGACCTCCCTTCGTGATGTTGTGAGGGGTACCAGCCCAGCAGCCTGGTCTCGGGGAGGTGGAAGATTAGCGACCTCCATCTTCGCCCGGAGGACGGGTACCACTCCATCTTGAGTCTTCGTCGGAGGGAAGCTGTCGAATTGGACAGACACCATGTTGGCCGCTACAGTTACCTCCTCGAAGTCAAAGGCCAGAGCCTTAGAGTCGATCAGGTGCTGGATGTACCGCTTCAATTGGTAGCAGTCTTATGTAGCATGGTGGACATAGCGATGGTAGTGACAATACTTTGGGCTTTTCATCTCTGCAGGCCGAGGCTCACGTCTCGGTGGAGGGAGCTGAATCCTGTCTCCTTGTATGAGCATGTCAAAGATGGGCTTGACATGGCCGTCTTCGAAGGAGTAAGTCATCTGCGGCCACTGCTTCTCTGCCGGCTTCGGTTCGGGCTTCGAGGCTGTGTCGGCCACCATAGCCTGTTTGCCCTTGTTGTCTCGATTGTTGGAGGGGTTACCACCATTGTTGTTGTTGGCATTAGGGCGTTTACCCTTGTCGTCTCCCTCCGTGATGTGTAATCCCAGTTGGCGAGCTTTCTTCAATTTGTCTTCTGCACTAGTGGTGCTGATGATGAAAGTCTTCCAGTCCTTGAATTAACTCTCGCCCATCCAGAGGCTGATTGTGGGAAGCAGCCTCTTTTGGCAGAATTCAATCAAGGAAGAATCTGGATTGCTAGAGGGCAATTTTATCACGGTTTGGCGAAACCGCTCAATGTAGTTCCTTGTTAGTTCCTTCTCACCTTAAACAACATCCATGAGGGTGGACATTATCACATCTTGTCCTACCTCGTAGAACCTTTCAAGGAACATGTTTTTGAAGCCGGCGAAGGAATGGATGCAGTTGTCTGGCAAGTTGCGGTACCAGTCAAAGGCGACCCCTTCCAATGCTCCAATGAACAACCACGTAAGGATGGCGTCGTCATGAGGCAAATGGTCGGTTGTGACTTCGAAGTAGGTGATGTACCTGCTTGCAGATGTCTTTCCATCATATGGATTGATGTTGAATAGTTTATATCTTGGTGGGAAGGAAACATCTCTCCATGCAGCAGGATACGGTTGCCGTATCCTGAGGTCCTAACAGGTTTCTCGGGCGTGGAACATGGCCCGGAGCTCCTGGACCTCTCGTCTTGCCTCCCAGGCCTCGTCTGCAGCGGTAAGAGCCGATATTGTAGGAGGGTTGTCGTCCGGGGTTGAGTTCGAGTCCACATTGGCCGCGGGACCCAAGCTTGTCTGGCCAGGCGTCCTTCGTTGCAGAGTTGGTAGGGCCGCTTTGATCTCGTCTACGGATTTGACCAAGGTATGAAGTATGGCCTCCAGGGTGTCGATGCGTTGGCGATCACTGGGACCGTCTTGGTCGTTGTTTGTCATGAACACCGTCCTCACATGAGGAGAGATGGAAGAAACGGTGGAGGACGTGCCCTCTGAATCATACCCTTCTACCGAAAAATCGTCGGGGTATGTAGGAATGTTCTCCTCTGGTTTGGACTCAGAGGAAGTGCTACCCCCTGCGCAGGAGGCTGCCTCATCTTGGGACCCGTAGACGTCCTCGGGGACGTCTAGGTATACTGCATCTGTGGAGGGAATTGCTTCCTCCGGTGCATCTTCTTGGAACGTCGGATTGTCATGGACGTTCGGATGGGTGCTACCCCCAGTTTTAGCTACCCCCAGGGATGGGGATGACGAATCTCCAAGTGTTGAAGATTTCGTTTTTGAACGGGTGCCTTGATAAACTCCTCCTATGGTGGTTGTGGACGACCGCTTGGATGAAAGCTTCTTGGCCGTACCGGTTGAAACCTTTGGGCTGGCCACATTCATCTTCTTCCCTACTTTGCTAGTAGGGACCTTCTGAGCAGAGTTGCAGGAGGCGACATGAAGCGCTTCGTCTCCTGAGCTTGGTGGTAGGACCGGTCCTGGATGTTACAGTCGTTGGAAGACGGACTGTCGGTCCTCTTGGGCTGCCGCCTTACTGCAACAGCAGTTGACGATGACTTGAGTGCAGTGATGTCCATGAAAGGACTCTCTGCACACCAAGCTTTCTTTTCTTTCCTTGCGCTTGTGAAGAATCACATCACGCAAGTCACTCATTCTTTGGGCCCGAGAGTTCCGAGCACACGAGTGTATTGGCATCCCGCCTGCTCCCTGATGTAGGGCTAGTAAGAGTACTTGTCCCTGATCATTGTTGGGAGATTCTTGATAACTATCCCGTCTGTTGGCCACCGGGGGTTAGACACGGATAGTTTTATACAACTTTCCATCAGGGGCCCGTGAAATAGTCAGTGGAACGCCCTGATGATCAGAAGTTAGGACAACTGACTGAGCTCGACGAGCCCGTGCTGTCCTGGACTTCTTTCCTCTAACACTTGAGAGTGCATAGTTGGAAGAGTCCAAGTTGTGCGTCACAGAGTCTGGCGTATCCTGCTGAGAGCCTCTGGGGTCAGGACCGCATGAGAGGCGGTCAAAGACTGACCCTGAGCCGTACAGGGTGGATGGCTTGCGGCTGAGTTTGGCAGCCGCATAAGTGTTCTCCATGCGGCTGGAAACAGTTTGCATGCGGCTGAAAGTTGTGGCCGCATGGGCCTCCATCATGCGGCTGGCAGTTGTGGCCGCATGAGCCTCCTTCATGCGGCTGGCAGTTGTGGCTGCATGAGCCTTCCCCATGCGGCTAGCTTTTGTGGCCGTATGAGCCTTCTCCATGCGATGGGCGCCCTTATGTGGCTGCTTCTTGGACCGCATAGAGTCCCTCTTTGCCCCTGCAAGTCCAGCATCGTAGTATTTTCCTCTGCCGGACTTGGGGACAGCAGAATCCTCTACGGTCTAAAGTGGGGCCGCATGAGAGCCTTCTCCACCGTCTTGGGCAGCAGAGAGCATTTCTTTCAGAGCTTGGAAAGGAGCAAATGATTTGGGCCTCCACTCCCTGCGGGCCTTCTTCGTGCGGGCTTTGTAACACCCAGTTTTCCAGATGAGTGTAATTTTGAAATTTTGTAATTATAATTATTATTTATTGATATTTACTTCATATTATGATTTTTGGTAATTTTAATCATTTTTAAACTATTTAAAAATATGACTTGTGATTTGGTGTTTTGCTAGTGTAACACTAGAGATAAGTGACCTAGAGCCTAGCCATGTGATTAGGATATTTCATTTATCATTTCTAGTATAGGGGTATTTTTGTCATTTTTAAGGTTATTTGAATTTATTATAATTTATTTGAATTTATGGGAATTTTTAGGATTTATTTTGGAATTGTTTGAATGATGGTTGACTAGGTTGACTTTGACTAGCATTGACTTGGTAGGCTAACCTAGAAGCTAACCTTAGTTGTGTTTGGACTTGGTTAGGTCATGTAACCCTAGTTATACTAGAGTTAACCTATGGTTTAGTCATTAAACTCAAGTTAGAATAGAAAGGCTTTTAGTCATAAGCCATGACTTATGGTTTGAAACCATTAATTAGCAATTTAGCCCATAGAGGCCCAAGCCCAACCCATTAGCTAACCCTAACCCTAACTTAGTGTGGCCGGCCAGCCCACATTGGTATTCCCACCCTATAAATAGTCTCTTCCATTAGGTTAAGCCTCTTTAGGAAAGTTCACATTGGAAAAAAAGATAAATCCCATCTTCATTAATTCCTAGAAAATCTATTTTAATTCCTTTTTAATCCAAACAAATTGCATTAGATCCTAATTTTAGTATTCTTGCTGTTCATGGAGAATTATTCCAGCTTGGGATCAATTTGGGGAAGTTTGCTAACAAGGAGGAGGATCTAGAAGGGGGCTTTTTCTTGAGGATTTCACCACTAGGTAAATCACCCTAAACTCCATTCAATTCTGGATTTCTTTGCATGAAGACCTAGCCCTAGGTGTCCTCTAGCCATAGGAATTGGTTTCGTGTCCAGGTGGACCCATTTCGTGTCCGTATCGGACACGTATCCGACTGTATCATAGGTGTTTGTCGAAATGTCCCAAAGGGCATTTCGAGTTGATTTTAGGGAAGTATTTGAATAGGAAATTTTGTTTTCATGTTGCTTGTGTGTTTCTACACGACTGAAGTGGTTTCGAGCCGTGTCCGGGTCGCACTAGACTCGTGGACACAGTCTCCGCACGCGGCTACAGTATTCCCCTGCTACTCAGGGGCTGTACCGGACACAACACGACACGGCTGGACACAAAATTTTGTGGGAAGAATCACTAGGTGACTGAAATTAAAGTGTACAATTTTTTATAGGATTTTATTCAGTGGTTTGTGTGAAATCTTGCCCGCACTGGGTTATGCACAAAATGTTCAGTCGATAGGTCGGGCTCTGATACGCAACTGTATCATGGACACGGGGACACTTGGATACAGTGCAGGCACCTAGACACCTAGACTAACCCTAGGCGAACCTAGGTACACGACCACGAGACACTTGGACACCTGTGTCGTGTCCTAGACCTAGGTGAATACGTGCACGAGACAGTGCACTGCTGTGCAGTGTCCAGTGTATTGATTTTGGGTTTAAATAATTTTTGGACACGTTGTGTCATTGTGGTGGGACACGAACAACATGTTGGACACGTGCACACCCTATATTAGGGTTACCAACCTTTGATTTTGCATTTTAGTTTGTTTTCGAATTTCATTTTAGCATTTACCCTAAATTCTTGAAACCATATCATGTTCAGTATTTTCCAGATTTGAAAACCGAATTTTGGCAATCTATTTTACCTATTTAAATGCTGTTAAATATTGGTTTTAAACCCTAATGTTATTCTCCTACATGTTCCCTAACTGTGTGTCAATTTTGGGCGATTTGTATTGAGTATTGGTTTGTATTTGGGGACTTGAAGTTGGACTGAAAAACTGGGACTGAAATGATTGAATTGGTTTTCTTCCTTTCCTGTGACTGAACACTAATCCCTTCCTCTGTCCAAAAACTGAGAATGGGTCACCCACACACACACTATTTATGTTTCCTATCACTGTACACTCTAACACACACACACATTTCACTCTCACACATACACCTGCCTAACAGTTGACACCCTACACTATGTACACAGTCACACACACCCTATGCTCACAAGCCACCTTTCCTTTGGCCTTCACTCACTTGTCAAACACACACAGTCTTCACCCCACCTGAGAACACACATGTCTACACCTATTAGACACACACACCCCCTATTCCTGGAACACTACACTAACAGGAAACACACACACATTACCATTCCTCCTCTCTATATACATATGTAATGTATATATATTATATGTGTATATCTATATTGTAATGTATATATATATAGTTAATGTATATATAATGTAGTAGCCTATATATATATATATATATATATATATATATATATATATATATATATATATATATATATATGATGAATTGTATATGTCTATAGGTAATATTGAATGCCTATATATATATATAGTTAGCTTCTTTTATGTATTGTTCTTGAATGCCTAGTATAGATAACTTGAATATTGGTCAAGTGTGACTTATGAATATGTGTGTTAGCTTGACTTAGGCTTGGATAGCCTTGAAGTGGTGTGTACTAGCTAGTGTAGGCTTGTGTGACCTAATATAGACTAATGTAGACTAGTTAGACCAATTTAGACTTGTTAGACCTAGTTTGACCAAAGTTGACCTAGTTTGACTTCTAGGGTTGACCAGAGTTGACCAAGAGTTCACTTTGGCCTAGATTGACCTAGATTCATTTAGAATGCATTGAATTGCATCTTGTTATCATCTTAGACTTGTTGTGACTTGTGCTGTTCTGATTAGGAGCCAGACACCTCTCATCGGACAGTACATTTCATCTGGACACTCAGATACCAGGCGAGTACATTCTCTGATCATTTTATATCCTGTTTAGAATTATTTTTCTGCTTTAAATTACTTTACTTGATAATGTCACGTTGGTCACACGGATTAGTACTATATGGATCCCTTTTTGAGATGTTATCCTTCAAGAGCATCGGATATTACATGTTCTGTGCGTTTCACTTACATTGTGTATCACTATGCTTCTTGGTTCATTGATCACTTGTGACATGTACTCTCATGATCACAGAGTTTTCCTTGAATCCTCCCATTTATTGGGCTTCCTAGAATCCCTATTTATGGGACTATCATGTACCACCCTTCGGGGACCGTTACATGAATCATAACATAACCTGGCTGGATCCTTGTGTATTGATTAGGGGTACAGGGGAGTAGAAGTAGACATGTGAATAATATCCAAGTAGTGTAGCATCAGAATCATTCCATAGTGTAGCATCAGAATCATCCTATGCCATTTACATGTCTATATTGTACTCTGACTCACTAGCCACTGTTAGTTCTCTACTTATCGTAGATATTTCTATTATAGTCCTCTCTCTCTGTTTACATACTGTATTTCTTTCAGTTCATGTATCTTACTTTACTGCATGATTATATTTTCTAACCTGCTATGATCTGTTGAGATGTATTGTGCTCGCTCTTGTCCTGACTGGACCTGTTGAAAATATTACAGAGGACGAGGAGGAGGCCTGTGTGGATACCTTCTACGGGGCAGCCCTAGACGACACTTGTGAGCTGGACCCTCAGGAGACCCAGCTCTAGCTGATGACTTTACCCCTACTGCCTAGACTGGTTTAGTTAGGCTTTATCTTACTTATGTTGTCTTGAGACTAGTTTAGTTAGACTTTATTCTGTCTTGGGATCTGGATTGTATTTATTCTTTCATATTCAGTAGTTGAGACTTGTATTTCTGGATGTTTGCTGAGATGCTATCTTAGACACTTAGACTCTTCTGATCTTGTGTATTTCATTTGAGTTTTATATACTTCTTCTTCCTTAGTTGTGATTGAGTTTACATTCTGCTATGTCACCCCCATTCGGGGAGTATAAACTGCTTAGCATTATATTGTTAGATGTTGTGCTTAGGACAGCGTTCTACCGCCGATACTGCGGCGTAGGCTGGGCGTTCTTACGTTCTCATACCCTCACAGCGGGTGCGGGTCGTGACAGGCTTGCTTCTGGACCGGGCCAGCGCTCCCGTCGGAGAGCATTTCTTCAAACGTCTGCTGCTCGAAGCGGACGACCAACATCTGTTGCGTAGAGCCGAACATGGCGGCGTCCGATTGCGTCACCAACTTCTCAGCCGGGGAGAAGTTAGTCCCAGCAGAGTCGCCATCGTGTTTGCCATTGATAATAAAAGAACATAACTGTTTTATGGGAGGACTGGACTTTTACTTCACAACTACAAACTCGCTTGTACAGAAGAGAGCCTAGGAACAAAACCTAGGAAAAGTAATCTAAAGTACAATTGTTTTATTTTTCTGGGGGTGACGGTAGAGGCTCGGGAGAGTGCTATCAACTCTGTCTTACTCCTTGGATGATCGGACGTCGCTTCGTCTTTGATGAAGAAATGCTCTTGCTGGGTGCTCTTTGCTCTATGCCTCTTTCTGTGTCTCCACCGCTCTCTGTTTCGAGTTTTGCAAGGGAATGGCACCTTGCTATTTATAGGGCTTCGTGATAAGTAGGGTGTGCAGTAATTGCTCCTTGAAAAGTGGGCGGTTAGGGATTTGGTTAAGATTAGCCTTGATCTTGTTTGTTGGAAATCAATCTGGGCTATTATGTTGATTACAACAAATCTGCATTGTTTGTTGGAAATTGATCCGGGCAGTTATGTTGATTGTAATAAATCTGCATTGTGATGATTTGTTGATAGCAGCAAATTCGAGTGGATAGGTCTTGGTCAATCTTCTGCCACATGTCCCAACCACCATTATGCTGAAAGCCGTATGAACGCGGGTGAATAAGTCTTAGTCGATCTCCAGCCACGTGTCCCAACTGCCATTGTGCTGCGAGCCGCATAGACGGGGCGTCCTGACAGAGCCGTATGAGTGTGGCCCCGACTACCGAGCCGTACGAAGATGGCAGCCGCATGAGAGTGACAGTCGCATAAGAGTGAACCCCAATTGAACCGCATAAGGGTGGCCCCCCACAATCCGAGCCGCATGAGAGTGGCAACCGCATGGGGGTGGCCTCCAACTGAACCGCATAAGGGTGGCCCCCACAATCCGAGCCGCATGAGAGTGGCAGCTGCATGGGGGTGGCCTCCAACTAAACCGCATAAGGGTGGCCCCCACAATCCGAGTCGCATGAGGGTGGCAGTCGCATGAGGGTGGCAGCCGCATGAGGGTGGCAGCCGCATAAGGGTGAATCCCCAACTGAATCGCATAAAGGTGGTCTGACGGTCCGCATAGGGAGCTTCTTTGGAATTTGTGGACTGTGTCGGCTGTCTCAAAGATTTTCTCGTCTTTTGAGGAGCCTGACGCGTCTCCTCATTATGTCAAAGCCGTCAGAGCTGTCACTTTATGTCAGAGCATTAAATGGCCAGCTACAGGAAGTAATTATGGCCAACTGTCATTGGCATGTTTTGAGCCGCATGAGGCCACGTGGCTCTTCCTGAGCCGCATAAAGTCCCTGAGCCGCATGCGGCTCTCTCGGTCTTTCCGAGCCGCATAAGATTCTTCGAGCTTTTGAGCCACATGTTGAGTCTGGGCTGCATATGAATTATTATTCTTTTTCATGCTTCTACACAATCTTTATCATATTTCTCAAAATAGAGTACATATCAACATCTTCATTACATTCTCAAAATAGAATATCCAAATACATATATATATTTACAACTACCAAAACTGTCCACATCAAAACTTGGCCACATAACCAATAATCATGAAAGATCAACGACAGCCGGAACACCAGTGAAATCCTGAGAAAAAGAGAAGACAACCAAATCAATCCATATAATTGTCAGGCCTAAAAATCAAATATAATCATGAAATATCAAGAGAAAGGAATAAAACAAACTAGGTCATGATAGGGATCAGTTATTTGTCCCATATCTGGAGCAAGCTTGACAGAATAATCCCTTAGAAAAGAGTTTTCATGAAAATGGGAACAATCATAACATTATATAGAAACAATAAAAAACTATTGCAGAGATTTTGCACGAAAAACTCAATTCCAACGATGCCAATACCTTTAAAAGGGAAGAAATAGAACAGTATCCTGAAGAAATGAGGACGTTTCGATTTCCTTCACCGTCTATCAAAACAAACACAATATAAAGGTATAGTTGGGGAAAGAAGCTAGCAACAGAACAGTTATCCTGCGTCCCAGAAACAACCACAATTTAAAGGTATATTTTACAGATGATTATGTTTCATGTGTTCAATGGTTCAAGAACATCATTAATGGGACCAAATTAATTTAATTAGAGAAAATTGGCCTCTATATATGCACCACCAAATAATGAATACCTGGTATAAAGAAATAAACATTCATGTATATAAATGTACCAATAATTCTGATGTTCTAGATGAGAATTGAGATCGTATAATTTATTACAGAGTACTAAATAAGAACACCATCACAAAACACCATAGAGGATTTGCATCCTTATCGTGTTTGTAACTTATCCGTTTCCACATTGGTGCAACGTACGCGACTACCTTGTACCTATTTTGAAAATATCCCTATGCCACATGCAAAATAGCACGAGACAGTTCAACAAAATAAGCTGACATGGGCATCAAATCTACACTTACCCTGGAAGAATCCAGCTGATTTTTTAGCAAGTTAGCATGGTCCCTCAACCCAGTGAGCGTTTCCATCATAGCACTTTTCTCCTTCTGCAGCCTTGGGATGGTTTCTCCATTTTTAACAGCATCAGCCTGAAGATTTCTATTGTATTGCTGCAAACTTGTGTTGTACTCTTGCAACCTCTAATTTGTTTCTTGCAACGCTTTAATCTAGCATTGCTATATAAATGAATCAAAGTCAATACATAATCTTTAATCAGCATTCAGGTTATTTAAGAAGTCATTCATCACCTGATGATTGCTTTGTTATAACTCTTGAGTGATCCTTAATTTCAAGATCTTCTGACAAAGAAGCACGTAAGTTTTCAGATGTTTTCCTAGTCTCTGCTTCTTCCTCGAAAGACTTATACTTGCAACCTGGCTTCTTCTTCTTCTTTTTTTGTCCAGATACCACTTAGAACCATAAAAAGACAACAGAGGAAAGTACTCGCAATTGAAATATAAACACACCAATTTCTCGTCTCTTCCCTTGCTCAAACTCTCCTGCAAAGATAAACACTCTGTGAAGATCCTCGATAATTGCATTCAATTCCTTAAGCTGAGCATTCCAATATGTCTCTGCACAAACAAATAGAAAGTTTACATTAGCATTACAATGACCAGATGCCGATAAAAAAGACTAAAATTAAAAAATATGATAATCAACAACTACTCACTGTTACTAGTTCATGCTTCTTCAGTTGAGAAATCGAGTCAGCAAAAACTCGAATTTCTAGTTGTAAAGTGAGCACAAATTGGCATTTGATGTTTTGCTTGCAGTTCTGTGCACAAGAAGTTTATTAAAGCAAAATAACTTTCAATGCCATTTAGTTGCTCATACTTAATTTGACAGAAGCAAAAAATAGGTCTTCTTACAACCAGTCCCTTAAGGTAACAATATGCTCACTGTACAACTGCATTTTGAGCCTACCTCTGAATTCTGTAAATTAGCCAAAGAAAAACAATACAAGTGATAAGTATAGGATATAGAAGGGGGGAAAATAGTTGTACATATTAAGTCTCTTTAAGGTACGTACAATTATCAAAACATAAGTAGCTATATCTCTATCAATATATGTATTTTTATGTTTATTCACCTTCAAGTAATTGGAATTTTAAGATGCAAATTAAATACTAAGATGCACTGATACCTCCTCTTCAGTTTCCTTTAAACACCTCTTAGTTAACCAATATAATCATTCCACATAACACTCAAATTATGTTCCAAAGGGTTTGGAAGAAATTTTGGAAAAAAAGCCTAGCTGAAACTAACCTTGTTCATCTCGTTGCTCATCATTCCTGATCCATCGCTGGCGGCAGTTGCGGCAACTCGGTCCAGTTGGGAGCTGCAGGCGTAGGCGATAGCCCCCACTGAAGAGGCGAAGGTGGCGGGAGGTGACTAGAACTCACCGTGCTCTGATCCTTCTAACGGTAGTCTTCGTTTTGTTAGAGCAGTCGAGGTTGACTCTGAAGAGACGGACCCGTTTCGGTTCTGCCACACACACGGGCATCGAAGCCAGTATCCTCTCGTACATCGACGGACTGGCTAGTTGCCGCCTCGGCCGCCGGAGCAGTCGAGATCTGCGATCGTCGGATCGAAGTGATTAAACATAGGGAAGAGGAAAAATTAACGGGGGGAGGAGAGAGGGTGGGAAATTAGGGTTAGGTTTTGGGACGGACCGAAGGAGTCGCCGAGGCCGAAGTCGTGGCGGATGATCCAGCCCTTGCTGGTGCCGAGGACGATGACGTCGTTGCCGGAGGCCATGGAGGTGATGGTGCCGTTCCCCCTGGCGGCGTTGCACTCGAGGGGGTCGACGGAGAAGAGGGCGCCGAGGCCCCGTCGGAGTCCATGGCGGAGGCGATCGGACGGATGTATCGGTGGAGAAACCATAAATCTAACCCTAGGCCTGGACGCTGGACCGAACCTTAATTCTGAGCATGGGAGCGGAGGAGGAGGAGGAAGAGGAGAAGGAGATGGAAAATGGAAGGAGAAGAAGGTATTTCGAACGCTTAATATTAATAAGTTTACAAAATATTACAAGTTTGCCACCGCTCTAATATATTAATAATGCTTTGTTTTATAAACGTTATAAAAAGTCCAGAATTAGCCCAAATTGTCATAGAAAAAAGTTATTTCGAACTTTGATAACGCTTAGATATCAGGCGTCATCAATACGTCTTATCGAGCGTTACTAATAGGCCTTTTTGTTGTAGTGATCTGAAGATCGAGACAGTGGATATGAACCACCGACAAGGACACTGGAATGCGTGTTGCACGTACCAGAGATTTTTGAAGATATGATCTCAGGAAGTCTATTGTCTGATATAGACTTGAAAGATGGACATTCCTACTAGCCAGATGGTGATTTCTTTTCAAGAAACATGCTTCGGAAAGATGTTCGATACTGAAGGGATGTTCAAACTTCTGCTGATAGCGATGAAGTAACTTCATTGAATGGACTGAGAGTTGTTCTGTGATAGAAGTAGACTCAAGATGTGCTACCTGGGCCTTATCTTCAGAATGTGGGGGTAAGGAGGTGGAGGGATTTAAGGTCTATGCAGATACATGACTGTCAGGAAGCTGCTCAGACAATTGAAATAAAGTACGGATCTTCTGGAGTTAGTGCACTTAGATATCTGTGACTTTTATCAATTCACCATAGAGGTCGGTTCGAAGTGTTTCTTGAAATATAAATTCGAATGTCTTCTCAAGTCAATGGATGAAGCATTCAAGAAGTTCAGGGACTTCTTGCTGAAGCTGAACATTAAACCGGTTTGCAACTACTCAGAAGGGATCAAGATAGAGAGTATCATTTTTTGGATTCGTATGGTTTTATTATGAACATAGAATTGACCATGAAACGACTGCTCCATAGTATCTATAATCCATGGAGTGTTAGAAAGGAAGATCTAGACGCTGTCAAAGATGATGATATCTATACTGCAGATCTTCCAATATGCTTCTGGGGATAGATTGCGTGTATGGCTATGTTTATTGCTGAATAAAGTACCGTTCATATATATAACTATGTTTTTTATCAGCACTGGTTCAAGGTTAGACCTAATTTGAATATCATTCAAGTGTGGGGGTGTCTGGTATACGTAAAGCTTTCGGATATCAAGATTCAGAAGTCAGGGACAAGGACCAATAAGACAGTATTTTTGGAATCAGCTGTTTTAAGCTATGCTCGAAGATCATTTTATATTGTATCAATCATATCATTGAATCTTGCGAGGCAAAATTATTTCAAGACAAAATTGCTAGGGACAAGAACATTATTCTCGCGGATGTTCTGAAGAATATTGTTGGTACCGAAGGAGCAAGTACTTTCAAAGAAGTAGAAGTCCAGAAGGTGGTTGTCATTGATGACAACACTTGAACCAGTATTCGCTAAGTAGCAAGCAAAGCGAGTGAGAAGGCCGAAAGATTTTGGAGATAAACTTTATTATCCATCACATGGAGGCTGATAAGGTGACAAAGTCCAGAGATGCGATCTTTTGGAGGAAAGAGTCAATGATAAGATTGACTCTGTAACATCCAATTATAAGTGGATGTTAGTTAATCGGCCTGAAGGATCCAAACCTATTGAATCTTCAAGAAAAAAAAGACAAAAGCCGAAGGAACTGTAGATGAGTTCGAGGCTAGAGGGTTTTCTCAAGAACATGAGATTTATGAGGTTGACGCATATGCTCTACTAGCTAAGATGTCAACTATCAGGATAACGACGGCCGTGGTTTCTATTCATAAGTTGTTCTATCATCAGATGGATGTCTAGACAGTACTTTTGGATAGAGAAATGACAGAAGAGATTCACATACAACAGCCAGATAGATTTGTCGTTCAGGGTATTGAAGACAATGTCTGCAATTTGGTGAATTCTACGTACAATTTAAAGTACACTCCCAAGCTATGGCTCGAGAAGTTTGACTAGGTTATTAGGTCAAAAGGCTACAGTATTAGCAAGACTGTTAAAGTATGTTTACACGAAGTTCGCTGAAGAGAAAGGAGTCATCGTTTGTCTCTATGTGGATGACATAATTATGTGTCACTAGAACAAAGATGTTCCTCACGTCCAGATTCAATATGAAGGAAATGGGAGATACGGATGTCATCCTAGGGATTTAAATAATCCAAACGGAAGTTGAGCTTGCCCTGTCACAAGCTCACTACGTGAAAAGGTGCTCACATATTATGGATATCAGGATCTTCCAGGGATTGATACTCCTTACAAGTGTGATCAAAGGTTGAAGCCAAATCCTGGAGAAGCGTCAGACAGTTGGTGTACTCGAACATCATTTAGAGTTTGATGTTGGCTACAATTACCACCAGGCCTAACATAGCTTTTGTTGTAGGCATGACTAGTCAATCGATTCACGAGCAAGCCATTTACTGATATTTGGAGAGCTGTGAAGAGAGTAATTGGGTATCTCTTAGGGACTCAAAAAGATATACTACATCAGTTACCCTGCAGGGATAGAAGGCTTCAGTGATGCAAGTCAATGCTCAGAAGGAGAGAAAGAAGAGGCTATATCTTCTACATGGATAAGGCTGTTATATCGAGAAAGTCGAAAAAGTAGATCCATGGGTAATGGTGCTACATCGAAGTAGTCGAAGAAGCAGACATTTCTCTCACTATGGGATCTGAGTTCTGTTATCTGTAGTAGATGAAAAAAAATTGCTTTGGGAGCTCATGAAGGATCTTTCTGTGGTTGGTAAGCAAATTCGGGTGATGCCGATGTATTGCGACAACTTGACACTATCTTCCTGTGGGTGGTGCACATATTCCGACAGTGCCAATTTATTGGACAACTAGGCGACTGCAGCGATGACATCAAATGATCTCTTCAGTGACAAGAAGAGGACTATGAGATTAAGGCACAGGTCGGTGAATAATCTCATTAAGAAGATGAGTCATTGTCGTAGGGGATGTTCGGAGCCAGGAGAATCTGGCGGATCCATTCACCAAAGGTCTCAAGCGCAAGTTGGTTGTGGTCTCAGCAAGAAAAATGGGCTTGTAGACGTTCTGATATTGGGTCTCTATAATCCTACCATAAAGTTTTATGCTATTAGTTCAAAGAGAAATCTACTAGGCATCTAGCTTTTGGTTCAAGGGAGGACCATTGACTGGAAGAATATCAGGTGCAGTGGACAATCCTTTGGTATACTGCCAGGTCACGGACCTAGAACCACAGTTAGTGGGCAGTCCGCTGCATATTGCGGAGTCGTGTACCTAGAAGCACTGTTAGTGGACAATCCTTTGGAATATGGCAGGGTCTCAGACCCAGAACTACCGTAAGTAAGCAATCCTTTGGGACTTTGCGGGGTTATGAACTCAAAACCACTATTGTCTACTGTTTGCTCTTTGTATAAAACAAAGTCCTGTGAGAGGATGGCTTGGAAGCCTTAATGATTTCTCGGGCATTTGGAATGTTCGACGTGTTTTACAGGAAACACGAGTAGCACAACACTACAAAGGAGCATAGTACTCCATGCTACACTGGGGTGACACCACATGAGGTACCTAGTAAGGGTAAAGCCTCGGCTTTGAGCCAAGTCACAGCGGCGTAGCACTATACATAGGCAAGAGGGCCTAATGTTGTAGAATAAAGAGTGGTAGGTAGCACTACAAAGAAGATGAGCCTCATGTTACAGTGGTGTGACACCACATGAGGCAGTGCCTCGACTTTGCAAGCCATGTCACGGCGGCGTAACACCACAAGAAAGCGAAAGGCATCATGCTAGGTAGTTTGGCACTACAAAGAGGCTGAGCATCATGCTACAGGTGGTATGACACCACATGAGGCAGTGCCTCGGCTTTGGTCCATATCATAGGGCGTAGTACCGCAAGGAAACGAAAGGCTTCATGCCAAGACTCTTTAAAAGAACTCACCTAGAGTGTATGGATAGAGATGTAGGCCGTCTCTTGAGGGAAACTTTGTAGACACCCAACATACATACACCGAAACCAGGCTGGCACAAGGCTTTTAATGTGCGGCCAGAAGCACAGTTGATGTCATTATGTGAGTAGAAAGAATTGTAGTTATGGTACAGAATTCAAGGCTTAGTCCATTCTTGTATCATGCTGTTATTTAACCTATGTGGGAAGATTCAAGTCGTAGCGACATCTCTCTTAATGCATGATGGGCAGTCACTGTGGGGAACGCTTAACCCATATATTGAGATCTGTGCGGGATTATTGGTATTTTTGCCATTAGACTAGGAAAGATTGTCCCACATCGGCTATACCAAATGATAAGTATCTCAACATAATATATTGCTTGTGTTGAGGTGTGCACATGAGGAGTAATGGGGCACAAGTGTGTGCCATGTGGGAGTATTTTCCTAAAAAAGGATTTATTCTAATAATTATGTAAGTTGATTTTTGTTGATCGGACTCGGACTCCAGGATGCCTCGGGTGTTTGCAAAGAACAAAAGGTCTTATTACAAACTAAAGAAAAAGAGTACAGGAGTACAATTGATTTCTGGAGAAGTACAACTATAGGAATCTAATCAGAAGACGATCATTTTATTCCTTGGACGATGTGATATCGAAGACACGAGCCTCTAGAGGATGCAACAGCACTTTGGAAGGAGATTATGATCACTCTTGATGCTTTGAGATTGATTTGAAACTATATTTATAGAGTTCTTGAAACGACTGTTTAGCAGTTATTCTGGGTTGCGCGCCTCCTATTCACTTGTGCGAACGGTTACACTAACTGTTGTGGACGCGTGGCATCGTTTGATTGAGATACGCGTGGTCGTGAGCAGTGTAGTGGGCATATTCTGCGAAGTTAGTGGCTTGCATGCCACGTTACTCTGTTCTGAACACTGTTTGATCACCTTGCGTGTACTACATCCGGTTGCGCATGTCATAATATAGCAACCTACACGAGAGGTTGCACCAACTGCTGTAGACGCATGGCATCGTTTGATTGAGATGCGCATGGTCATGGGCAGTGTAGTGAGCATGCTCTATGAAGTTGCTAGCGTGTGCGCCACGTCACCCTGCTTTTAAAATAAGAGTTGGTCAAGTGGCACCAACTAGCCAGGCTGCCCATAGGCATAACTCAACAACTGGCACTTTTGACTAGGTCTTCTGTGCTGTACTGACTAATTCTCGTGCCACACAATGACTTACGTGAATCAGCTGTCAGCATTAATTATATGCTGACAAAATTTTCTTGAGCGTCGCGTTGCACAGGATTCGAATGGATTTTCCTTAATATCCGTGCGGTCAGTTGTCAGGTAATGATGATGTCGTTACATCTTCTTAAGGAAGTGCACCACATGGAGCTCGCGCAACCTGACGTTGGCGCAATATGATGTTGTGCAACTTGATGATCCGGCGTAACATAATGACTTGGCACCACTTGATGATTGCACAATTTAATGGACGGCGCAACTTGATTTTTAGCCTCTACATGACCCCCTTCAAAGCTTTCGAAACTTGAAAATACTTCAAAGTTTTGAAATACTTTGAATTATGCTAGTTTTGTTTGGATTGCGCCAATCTACTGTCTGAGTTGCGCCAGTCAACTCGAGCCCGCTTCTTCAGCATAAGTTGCACGGTTCAGCCTTATTTATAAAGCTATAAATAGCCGTACTCCTTGGATTTTTCATTCTTCACCCTCATTTTGAGATACCTCGAAAGAGAAACTCTATCTTCTTCTTTTTTTCTCGATCTTTGAGAACTTCGATCGACAGCAATGGCACCCAAGCGCTCAGCTGCTGAGAAGGGTAAGACTGTGGCCGAGTCATCCATGCGAGTTCCGCCTTCATCACGTCGAAAGACGGCCAACCCGGCCATGGAGGGTAAGCATTCGACTATAGACCCGATTATCGACCACCCTACTGATCATCGACCACCCTATTTAGGATTTGGCTTGATTCTGACAGTATGTGCACGCTCTTTATAGAGTTGGTCATACTCCATAACTTATATCTCCCTTATTAGGGTTTGGTTGCTGTCGACACGCATTGTGCAGCGTTTCAAAATATGGTGCTGTCTTTTGGGCATAATTTTGATGCATTGTGCGGCAAAATATGGCGCAACCTGATTGTTGCATAATCTGATGGCTACGTATGTTGAGTGTTGTGTAATGTGAGTGTCGCACAACCTGACTGAATCAGAGCATTAAATGCTCGGTTCATTTTCAACGATGAACCTATTTATGGGGCGCTCTTTTTTGAAACATCTTTTTCTTTTCTCCCTCGTTAAGTGATACATGCCCATTTATTGGAAAGATGAAGAGTCGGCGGTGGTTGACCTTTACTGTATATATATATATATGCATGATGCCTACCCTCCATCTTTATTCACTCTTATGACTTTCAAAGAGAACATGAAGTAGGAGAAGAACAACCATGGCGACGGCAAAGCTTCTGAGAAGGAGTTACACTCTGCGCCTGTAGAGTATTTACTAGAAGCTGACCGGTCTTTGAGGGTGGAAAACTTTCTGGACTGATTTGGCTTGACCTCAACAGTTTTTACTCGTTCCAGTGGTGGGCCATCGTTTTCTTCCGAAGAACGTGGCGCATTAGAACATAGGAAAGGATTCCTCCGTTTGATGCATCATTCGAGAATCCATAACATGGAGGAATTGAACGCTGCCTTGCGTCAGGCTGATGACGAGAAGAAGGAGTGACGTGATACGAGAGCGTCATTCTGCATAATGGCCATAGTACCTATGTCTGTAGTGTCTGTCCACTTTTCCATTATGAAATGAAAAATTGGACCTTATTAAATCCTGGCACATTTGAGCTTCGTTGTGTAACTGTCTTGACACGTCCCACACACACATATTTTTTTAATTTTTTTGGTTCTGATAACACAAACTTCTGAACGACATGTGGTGCTTTTCATGCTTTCGTGCTTCATTCTTTTCGAAATATACGCCTATGGACGTGCATAATATTTCAGCTTCTATTGCATATGAATAGTTACGATAAGAAAAGAACTTTTACTATATTCTCTTCTTCTTTCTGATGTTTGCAGGGGACCAACTGACAACATTCTCCAGAACTGGCATTGGTGATCTTGGATCCTACGAAGTTGAACCACTTTGACACACACATCAGAGAGCTCAGGACTCTTCATGTTAAAAAGGGCTTCCTTGAGATGGTAGGAAGGGCCTTTATACATGAGAGTTGGACGGTGGAGACACAAAATTAGGAATCGTATTAGGAGGGTGATCTCATTCCTAGTTTTCATGACGGGTTGTCTCTCCTCCACCATTTGTATTGACAGCAGCTTGTCTTTGAGCTGCTGCACTCCGGGGTTTGTAACACCCACTTTTCTAAAATGAGGGTAATTTGGAACTTTTGTAAAAGTTTATTATTTAATAATAAGATTTATGATTTATGGGAATTTTTAATTAATCTAATACTATTTAAAATTGGTGAATTATAATTTTGATGTGTTAGATTGTGAACCCTAGAACTGTTGAGCCTAGAGACTAACCATGACCATGGGGACCTAACAATGTGATTAGAATGACTATTTACAACTTTTTAGGCTAAGGATATTTTGATCATTTTGTGACTTTTGAATTATTTAGAATTTTGATTAATTTATAAATTTTAGATTATTTTAATAATATTTAAATTGATGTATTGTGATTTTGGTTATTTTTCATATTTTAATATTTTGGGAATTTTTTGTATTTTAATATTGATTTTACGGGATTTGTTTAGTCGGGTTTGAGTTTCGTCTCGTTTCGACTTGTATTGTGACCCGGGTAGCTTAAACTCTAAATGGAACCCAATATTAAGTTAAGCATGGC
The DNA here is from genome assembly GCA_029216955.1 of Iris pallida. Taxonomy (NCBI): domain Eukaryota; kingdom Viridiplantae; phylum Streptophyta; class Magnoliopsida; order Asparagales; family Iridaceae; genus Iris; species Iris pallida. The sequence goes on along the minus strand of JANAVB010020198.1, from coordinate 9,937,414 downwards.
CCACAAAACCTAACATTTAAGTTAGTTAGTTAGACTAATTTTTATCATGTTAGAATGGTTAAGTTAGAGACTCAAAACTAGATCCTTTTGACCCCAAACTTGAACCTAGTCTAGACTTAACCATATGAGACTAGAGAGGGGAAATTAGGATATTTCCCATTTGCCCTAATGGACTCTTTATGTCAGCCACCTTTAGGGGAGAATGATTCATTTCATTCATTACAATCTTGCCTCTTTTATTTTCCTTTTGTTCTTCCCTAATTTTAGAGAGCCTTCCCTTTGATTTGATCTCTAAATCAAATCATTCCTTCCCCAAATCTTCCCTCAATCATTCCCATTCTCCAAAGGAAGGGTGCTACCAAGGATTGGAAGAGAAGTGCAAGGAGGAGTGCCCACTTTGAGGGATCTTCGTATCGGAGTCGTGTCCTAAAGGATTTTATTGGGATTCCACTCCCAATAGGTAAAACACATCCTCTAAATTGATTTTCTTTGCATATAAATTAGTTTTGAATCCGTAGGATCCATCCTTATGTATGTATCCTCGTTAGATTCAAATTTGAGGCCATTTGGAGCTTTCTTGAGGATTTTAGATATGTGTCTTGTGTCTTACTTGATAGATCCCAAATTAGGACGTCCCATGTGTATGTTTGTATGCTAATAGTTTAAATAGATATTTAAGTTCAATTTTAGAATGGTTAGAGTGGATTGATCTTAGTTAGGATGGTTAGAATGAGTTTCAATTGGATACCTATGTTGGTATCCAAGTATATTGGTCTACATGTGTTTCTTTTGTCCAAAACAACTCAAATTCGTCATAATATTCATCCATGTTTTTATTAACCAAAGCAACTTAGAAATGTCATAACTTTTAGCTTAGAACTCCAATTAATCTCCCATTTTTTTTAAAGAACCGTATCGAAGTTAGCTTTCCAAATATATATTTTAATAAACCAAATTCATTGTGAAACTTTCTGTAAAATTATTTGAGTGTCAGCTGTCCGAAAGACAAATGCGTTTCGGTGTTTTCGCGATTCCGGGAGCTTCCGGGAACGAAAATGCGATCCGTTTAAAGTTTCGAAAAGTTAACACAAAGGGATAAGACATACTTTAATCCTAAAATTTAGTAAAGGCCCAATTGGTACAGTATTAATTTCAAGTAGAAGAGTGACTATACGACATAGGCATTTTGTGTAACCTATGAGCCTATGTAGTATGGATATTAAATGAATGTGGAGTATGTAATGCCTGATATGTTAGATGAAAGAAATAATATATATATGATATGTATTCTCTTCATATTAATTTATATATATGGTTGAATGCAAGCATGTAGGAATGTAATCAATGTAATGTATGTAAGCAATGCATAAATGTATGAATGAAAGAATGATATACAATGTATGCATGAAAGTATATAATGAATGCTAGATATGAATGCAAGGTATACATGTAATGATATATATGAATGCATAATGTAATGCAATATATAATGATAGCATGTATGGTAATGTTGAATATATGATGCAAGCATGTATATATCCACTGTTTTTCCTTTTCCTTACATTTTTCCTTCCCTTCCCTTTCCATTTTTATTTTTTTTTATTTTTTCCTCTTCTATTTTTACATGTTGTATACAATATATATAATGTATAGATACATGTAAGTATGTAATATGCATGAATGACATGTATGTAATGAAAATAAGTATATGTATGTAACTTAATGATATGTGAATGGATATAATGCCTGAACTAAAGTATGCATGTATATGGGATATAAATGAATGATATATATATATATATATATATATATATATATATATATATATATATATATGTGTGTGTGTGTGTGTGTGTGTGTGTGTGTGTGTGTGTGTTAAGGTAATGTAATGTATGTATTCACATATATTCTGAGTAAAATATCTGAGTTTGTATGCATATATTATATGTATGCATGTATGCAGGAATGAATGTAATATGATGTAGAGTATGCATATATGATATGTATATAGGCATGTATATAATGTATGTATGTATGCATGTATGCAATATAAGTATGTATGTATGTATGCATTTTTATAAACTGAGTTAACCTATAACCTTTTACACACATGCATTCACACACCCTTTGACACCATGTATTTCATGTCACATACACCTACCTATCACTAAATCTGAGAACATTAACACATATCCTTTTACACACATGCCAAACACACACACACACACACACACACACACACACACACACTCACTTACTCTTTCATCTCTCATTCTCTCTCTCTCTCTCTCTCTCTCTATATATATATATATATATATATATATATATATATATATATATATATATATATATATATGTATGTGCCTATATATATAGCTTTTCTATATATATCTATGTACATGAAAATGTGAATATGAATAATATATATACTCTATGTTTGTGTGCCTTGTTAGCTTATGGTTTAGTTTTATGCTTGGTTTAGCAAGTGACTTAGGCTTTGAGTTAGTAGCTATCTTGGATACTTGATTTGCATAGACTTAGTTTGTTTAAACCTAGAATTGATTAACCTAGACTAGTTGACCATTGTTGACCCAACCCTAGCTAGTTTGACCACAGTTGACTAGACTTGACCTAGTTTGACTTTATAGTTGACCAGAGTTGACCAAGAGTTGACTTTGACCTAGATTGACTTTGACTCATGTAGATTGTATTATAATTTCAATTACCATATAAATTGAACTCTTTATAACCTGTACTGCTCTAACTAGGACTCTGTGACTCCAGTTGGCCATCTTTTCATATCAGCTGTTCAGGGTATCAGGCGAGTACATTCTCTGATCGTTTCATACTTGATAGGATTTACATTTACGCTCTAGATTACTTTACTTGATGCTGTCACGATGTTAACACGGATTGGTACTATATGGATCCCTTCATGAGATGTTATCCCCCTCGGGAGCATCAGGTTACAGTATGTCATGTGCATTTCACTTTCATCATGTACTCTGGTCTTTTACCATTCATGTGTACGCTCGTGATTCATGTACTCTCATGTTCACGGAGCCCTCATGTATACAATCATGTGCACCCTATTATAGGCCTTCATGTGATATCATGTGCAATAACATAACCTGTCTGGATCCTTGTGTATTGATTGGGGTACATGGAAGTATAAATGGTCAAGTGAACAATTCCAAAGTAGTATACTCATGTGCAAACTCCTAAATTACTCATGTGCAAATTCAAGCCGTTCACATATTCATCTTGTACTCTAAATCACTAGTTCACTGTTAGTTCTCTATTTATAGTATCTATTTACATTACAGTTCTCTCTTTTACTTCATGTATATTCTGCAGCATTTTATGCATTTTACTCTATTGTATATTTATATATCCTGTCATATTATGAACTACGTGAGATGTACTGTGCTCGCGCCAGTCCTGACTGGACCTGTTGAAAATTTTACAGACGACACTGGGGAGTTCTGTCCCACTTATTACTGAGCAGGCCTAGACGACACATGTGAGCTGGATTTTCAGGAGGACCCAGCACTTGCAGACGATACTACCCCAGTAGACTAGGCTAGTTAGCTAGACTAGTTTCTATTATCTTCATGTTATGTCAGATACACTTGTATTTATTTGGAGATTGTATTCTGGGTTTGTGGAGATGTTTATCTTAGACTTTCAGCTATCTCTCTATCTTGTATTTATCATCTGTGGATTCTGTGTTATCATCAATTCTATTTCATCGTATTTTCTTCCTTAGTTGTGATTGAGTTGTACTTATTATGTCTCCTCTATTCGGAGTGTATATACTATACATGTACCTTATAACTGTTAGATGTATGTAACCTAGAACAACGTTCTACCGCCGACACTGCGGCGTAGGCTGGACGTACCCACTTCTCGTGCCCCTACACTGGGTGCGGGTCGTGACACATTTTTAGTGGTGGCCCATACAGGTCGAGATTCTCATTTGTGCGAAGTCGTGGTAGTACGACGATTAGTTGTACTGCTGCGCACCTGCGATTAGAGTTAAGGAATAGGTGTTAGAATGAGAGGATACTCAATCACTGTTAGGATTTCTTTAGAGATTCCTGGGACGACCCTTGAGAATCTTATTTGAACTTCGATTTGAAATCTCTTTTTTCCTTGATTTGATTCACCTTACTTCCTGTTATTGAATTTAATTTTGATGGATTATTGTTGAATTTTGAATCTTGATGTTAGTTGTTGAATTTGAGTTTGTATTTATATATATATATACATACATCTTTTTGGAATTAAGGTATAACCTGATAACATACTTGTTAAGGACAGTGAGAAAGGTAAAAGTCTACTTTATTTATGGAGTTTAGAATTTATCGCAGTCATATTTGCTAGTATGACAAGGACGTAGAGCCTGATTTAGATATACTTATCCTAGTTATGAAATCTAGATTTTCTTGCAACCATACCGGGTGGCATGGTAAGAATTCTAGATAACAAGACTATAGGGTGTATACCTTCGTTATGCACTCTATTTTTTATTGCAGCTATGCTTACTGGCTTGGCAAAATTTTGACAACATAATTTCAGGAAGACGTGTATGGTATCAGATTTTATCTTAAATGGGTTCATTTCTTTTTAACAGTTGATGAAGAACAGATGTTATCATTATTTCTTTCTTGCCATTATTTTTTTATTAAATTTTTTAAAAAATAAAATAAAATAAAACTGTCCTGATTACATCAATCACCTGTCTCGTATCTAATTCTGTCAGCTATACTTTGAAACCCTTTAATCTCCATATCTTTTCACCTTCGAAAGGTCGAGGAAGTAACATAAATCATCTAACTTGGAAAATACTTGATTTGTTATCTTGAGATAATCTTGCTAGGGGTATAATATGATGGACCTTGATATAGGTTTGGGATAGAGATGCGACTGAATTTGAGGATAAAATCAAGAGAGTTATATTATCAATTTAGGAACAATCATACTTAGAGAAATCTTTTGGGTATGAATAATTCATAGATGTATTTCATAACTGATGAGGATATTCGAGGTCAACTTAGTTTCGAGAACTTGGATAAATTTTGGTTATTGATTCTTAAGATATTACACTTTAAGGCTATGATGTTAAATTTAGGAATTTAGTAATAGAGAAGAGATTTTAAATATATGCAATGATGATACGAAATTGAATAAGATATTGTAAGAAATGGCTAGAAACAGGAAGAACGCAAGGATTTTGAGTTATATAAAATATAGAGATTTTGTGAAAATTTTAAATTTCAAGAGAATAATATTGAAGGTGTACGTTAAAGGAAATATGAAAGTTGAATTTATAATGAAGAATAAGTTTTGTAAGGCCTAGTGGGTTTAGATTTAAATAATACAAGGAGAGTAAATTGAATAAGTTCAAGGATTACATAAAACTTGATTTAGAAGCTTTGGATCCAATTTAGGACAAGGTGGAAGAATTTGGATTTATGATGATTAAGTGGTCAGTTTTGATTCCTAGAAAGAAGGGTATGCTTCATGAATAATGTTTCGAAACTTAGAAATTTAGCCTATGGTGATCATGGCAAGGTCAAATCTTTATGATGGAAGAATATAATTTTGATGGTAGTCATATAAATGTTGATTTTTATATTGGGACTTGTGAGATAAAAACATGATTGGCAAATGATAAACTTGATAGTATCAGAGAGAGATGATTAACTTGACTTTCTTATGAAATATTTTCTCTTATTTTCCCTTTAAAAGGAGAAATTTGACTTATTCCATATCTTTGAATCACCCTTTAAAAGTTTTCAATATCATTGAATCCTAGCTCCCTTAATCACGACCAATCGACTTTGATCATCTTTTCTTATCATATTAATATCTTGGGTCCTACTCAATTGAATTAAATTTAATTGTGACCTGAATTGTAAGCCCCTGATTTTCAAATTTTTTTTAATTAGTGCTAATTAATTATTAATGTTAATTTTAGCCTTAAAATAATTATTAGGATTTTTATGAATTTTTCTAGAATTTTTAAATGATTTTTAAATGAGTTTTTAATACAAAAATATTGATTTGTAATTTTTTAAATTGTTTTAATATCATTTTGCAATTTGCTGAATTGTTTTAATATCACTTTGTAATTTTTAGAATTATTTTAATATCAATTTGCAATTATTAGAATTGTTTTAATACAGATTTGTAATTATTTAAATTGTTTTATAACAGTTTGCAATTATTAAATTGTTGTAATGTATGGAATGCAAATTTCTTTTTGCATTTAATTCTGTAAGGGGCCTTAGTGTAAATTCCTAAACTATAGGGGCTTTTGTGCAAATTACCAAATCACCCCCCCCCCCCCCGACGACCGGACAGCTGCCGACGACCGGCCAGCTGCCCCCCCCACGTCCCGACCGACTTCCCACCGCCCATAGACCCTATATAAAGACCCCCCTCGACGGCCAGAATCACCCCACACCGCCCAGAACCACCACGACCTCGTCCTGACCCTCTTCTTCCCCAATCACCCTCGCCGGAACCCTAGCTCCGATCACACCGTAGCGCCGCCTCACCGCTCGTCCTCGTCACCGACCACCACCACCAACCTGTTTGCCTCGTCGAGCTGGTTCCAGCGCCACCCAAGCGCTACCATCCCAACGCCGTTCCTCGCCGTTCGCCGCCTCGAAACTCCCCTCAAACCTCGGACACGTAAGTTGCAGTCCCAACTTCGTGTCGTGCGTGTCTCGAACTCGCGCGTAGCGTTCGCCTGGACACGAGCAACATAGTGGTGAGTCTGGACACGTAGAACTCGACCTGTGCGTGTCGTGCGTAGCACGGACACGAGAAACCCTGTGTCCCTAACTGTCCGGACACAGGCTCATGTTTTATTTTTTTTTATATAATGTTAACCTAAAACAAATTAAAAGAATTAGGAACCCTATCCTAACAGCAGAACCGGACTGGCCTACTGGCCAGCCCGTGCGTTGTAAACCCCCCCCCCTGTGCTTTCCAGAGGCTCGAGCTCGAGCCCCTCTGTTGTTTCTGTTTCCTTTTCTTTTCTTTTTCTTTTCTTTTCTTTTGTGTTTTTATATATATATATATATGTATATGTATATATATATATTAGTATTTATATATATATGTATATATACTGTATTTACAGTATTTTATATATATGTATATATATTTTATAGTTAGTAGATTTTATATATATATATATGTAAATATGTATACATTTTCCTATGTATATATATATTATATATATACACTTTATCTTTTAGTGTTTTCTTATATATATATATATATATTTTTTGTATATATATATGTATACTTATAAATTAAGTATTTCTTATATATATATATGTACTTTTAAATCATAAGTATGTATATTTTTACTATACATAGTTTTACCTTATTAAAATAATAATATTATTTTACCATTACCAATTGTATTATTACTGTATTTAAATACTGCAACCATTTGGTGTCCAAGCCTAGCATGGGTTTTTGGGCCCAAATGTGTTTTCACACATTTTAGACTTGTACAAGTCATATTGGACTTGATACATGGTCTTGAGTCATGTATTTGGACTATGGTTCATATATGTACATTGACAAAATTAAGTAAAGTATTAATTATTTAATTTCAGAATTGTACACTTATTGATTTTGAATTTCTAAAAATACTTATCTTGCTATAAAAATTCTGGAAAAATACTATTAAAATTCTCTGTTAATTTAGACAATTTAATATGAATTTTGTAGCATTTTATCAACAGTTTTAACACTATTTGGCATATCAAACCAAAACTCACTTTCTGTATACTTAGGAAAACTGATTTTTATAAAATATTTGTACTGGTTAATAAATCCCAGAAAAATTATAATAAATTTCTATAGTTAGCAAGGATCGTTTTGGTACTTTGTTTTATGCAAAACTAGGCTTTTTGTCTACTTTAAAAATTGTTGGAACACAATGATCTTCTGATTTATTTATTGATTAATTACGACTTGTAGCTTTTTGTGTTATTTGGAGTTTTAGTCGTGTTGAACCCCATCCATCACTAGTGTAAAGACCCTAGAAAGTTAGTTAACATAGTGTGTCACCCCCACATTGGTCTCCTAGGCCAAGTCATTATTTTGGCTAAGTGCCCAATCACAAGTCGTGTCGCACCAGATTAGTGTCCTAGTGTTTTAGCTTAGTGTAAAAGCTAAGTTATTGTATGTATTTCTACAGTGACGAGTTACCAGACATCCATAGCACTATTATCGCAGCTTGTTTTGCTAGAGGCAAGTACATCTACAAACTCATTTACTGTCTTTTAATGTTAAGTACATGTGACAACCTTGTAAATTACCATTAATCCAGTTGCAAGTCTTTTGTTAAATGTTAAAACACTGTTATGTGATAAAAGAATGTTAATCAACCCATGTGAATGCTGATCCTTGGAGTAGCAAGTCAAATCATAACATGTTTCATACTATTGACAGTTCCCACCATGCTTTACACTATTTCCCGTATCTTTTACATGATGATCACTGGGTTATGAGAGAGTTGATAGTATAGTTACTGGACTCGTGGAATGTACTCACTTACATTGCAGTATACTAATCGTGTAGTTTCTGGACTTGTGGAATGTACATACGTACATTGCAGTAAACTAACAGTGCGGTTTCTGGACTTGTGGAATGTACATACGTACATTGCAGTAAACTGAGAATGTAGTTTCTGGACTTGTGGAATGTACTTACGTACATTGCAGTAAACTAACAATGTAGTTTCTGGACTTGTGGAATGTACATACGTACATTGCAGTAAACTAGCATAGCACTTATTGACCGATCTCATACATGCCCCAGTTTTAATACATAATGTACACATGCCACAATTGACAAGAGTGTCTTAAAATGATAATCAAGATATACCATGATTTTCCGCTTTATATGATTTACCCTGATTCCAGTATGTCTATTTTTTAGTCTTATCATACCATGTTCCTGTTGTACATCTCTTGCATTATACATTCAGTATTTTAGTAGTAGAGGTTGTACTTGCTCCCGTCCTGACAGGATAACGTTGTAGGTATTTTGACCGAGGAAGAAATGCTTTGTGACCCGTACTATGGAGCTCCAGTTGAGGATATTCCAGCAGGGAATCCTGCTTAGCTGCTTAGTTTGACTTAGTGTTTGGTTATTATCACAGTTGCTGTTTGTACCTTTAAACTGGACCTTGTCTCCAGTCTTACATTTTGGTTTGTATTATTATCAAACTTAGTGATTTTTCATCTATATAGAAGCTGTGTTGTGATCATTCTTAAACTATCTTAATTATTAGCACATTTATCATTATTACCTGACTGTCTAGAACAGCTTACTGCGCTTTATCTTAAGCGTAGGCTGGACATGGCTCGGCCCGGCCCAACAATTTGGGTAACGGGTCGTGACATGTTTTTTTGGCGGCCCATGCAAGGTCCTGACTAAAGTTGTTTGGTTACGTTACTGTACCAAGCACGCCTGCAGAAATTAAGGATAACTAGATAACACTAGGAACGACATCTAGAACACCTAGAGGAATTGTAGGATTGCAACATAGGAAAACTCATCACAGCGTAGGACCGGTAGTATAACTAAATTGTTTGCTTATGACTGCTTGCTTTATTCTTATAATTCCTTTGTCTTTTATAAATAGATGGACCCTACACACTCTCCCGATTTCGCCACCTCAGGTGACGGTATACCACCCCCACCTCCTATCATACCTCCCCAGACTGTTGTTTCCCTCGACGGAACCCAATTACTGGCTTTGATCCAGGGGCTCCTGAATACTCAGCATACCCCCGTCTCGCAACCTATAGAACATCAATTGAGGCTAGGTAGTATCAAAAGTTTTATGAACCTAAAACCGAAGGAGTTTCTTGGGACGGAAGGCATAGTTGTAGCTGATGACTGGTTAGATTCCGTAGAGAGGAAGCTCATAGGGGCTAGATTACCTGACGACCTTTGGGTCGAGGCAGCAGGATTTTTGTTAGCAGACCTGGCAGGGGTCTGGTTCAGAAATGAGACGATGTTCATTGGCGGCAGAGGAAACTGGGAGCAATTCAAGATCCAGTTCAAGAGGAAGTTCTTCTCCACCACCGCTAGAGTTGCCATGGGATTGCAATTCCAGAACCTGCAACAGGGGAGCCGTACAGTCGATGAGTACGCAGGTGAGTTTAGCAGACTCAGTCGTTTTGCCCCGAGCTTAGTAGCCGACCCGGAGGAGATGGCTCGCAGATTCTGCCATGGTCTTGTCCCAGACATTAGCATCTTACTAGTGGCCAACGGGATCACAGACTACTACCAGCTACTGGAGAGAGCCCGAGGTATCGAGGAGCGTCTTTTGTCTTGCAAGAGGCCAGCTACCACACATCATGACGGGCCGTCCAAGCGCCAGACTTTCCAGCAGAGGACGACTACCCAGCACCAGCAGGCCTATTCTCCACCAGCTCATCCTCAGCATCAGTTATCATTTGCCCGAGATCCGGGGCAACAGCAGCAGAAGTGGGTCTCTTGTGCCTTCTGCAAAAAGCCAGGGCACGATGTCTCCATCTGTAGGAAGAAATTGAGCCAGTGTCTTGCTTGCGGGTCTTCCACCCATATGATTCGGGAGTGCCAGAAGGCGAAGCCATTTACCAGAGGACCTTCAGGGAGAGCATACCCTTTAGCCATCCAGGCAGCAGTACCAGTGCAGGGCCCAGAGCCAGAGCCAGAATACTTGACAGACGGTGCCACAGGTTGGATTTATTTGCATATGACTGTTTGATTCTAGTGCCTCATTAAGTAACCTGTCATTAGACCTTTACCAAACCATCATTTAGTAGCTGCACTCATAAGACAAGCCATTGACCAGTAGACCTGTTTCATAGACGTTCCATCATTAGGAGATAGCCTTAGTAATCGCTGTAATTATTTTAAAACGTTAGTTGCCTCGCGTGTCTTCAGTTCTTGTAAATTTCGAGGACGAAATTTTTCAAGGAGGGAAGACTTGTAAGCCCCTGATTTTCAAATTTTTTTTAATTAGTGCTAATTAATTATTAATGTTAATTTTAGCCTTAAAATAATTATTAGGATTTTTATGAATTTTTCTAGAATTTTTAAATGATTTTTAAATGAGTTTTTAATACAAAAATATTGATTTGTAATTTTTTAAATTGTTTTAATATCATTTTGCAATTTGCTGAATTGTTTTAATATCACTTTGTAATTTTTAGAATTATTTTAATATCAATTTGCAATTATTAGAATTGTTTTAATACAGATTTGTAATTATTTAAATTGTTTTATAACAGTTTGCAATTATTAAATTGTTGTAATGTATGGAATGCAAATTTCTTTTTGCATTTAATTCTGTAAGGGGCCTTAGTGTAAATTCCTAAACTATAGGGGCTTTTGTGCAAATTACCAAATCACCCCCCCCCCCCCGACGACCGGACAGCTGCCGACGACCGGCCAGCTGCCCCCCCCCACGTCCCGACCGACTTCCCACCGCCCATAGACCCTATATAAAGACCCCCCTCGACGGCCAGAATCATCCCACACCGCCCAGAACCACCACGACCTCGTCCTGACCCTCTTCTTCCCCAATCACCCTCGCCGGAACCCTAGCTCCGATCACACCGTAGCGCCGCCTCACCGCTCGTCCTCGTCACCGACCACCACCACCAACCTGTTCGCCTCGTCGAGCTGGTTCCAGCGCCACCCAAGCGCTACCATCCCAACGCCGTTCCTCGCCGTTCGCCGCCTCGAAACTCCCCTCAAACCTCGGACACGTAAGTTGCAGTCCCAACTTCGTGTCGTGCGTGTCTCGAACTCGCGCGTAGCGTTCGCCTGGACACGAGCAACATAGTGGTGAGTCTGGACACGTAGAACTCGACCTGTGCGTGTCGTGCGTAGCACGGACACGAGAAACCCTGTGTCCCTAACTGTCCGGACACAGGCTCATGTTTTATTTTTTTTTATATAATGTTAACCTAAAACAAATTAAAAGAATTAGGAACCCTATCCTAACAGCAGAACCGGACTGGCCTACTGGCCAGCCCGTGCGTTGTAAAACCCCCCCCTGTGCTTTCCAGAGGCTCGAGCTCGAGCCCCTCTGTTGTTTCTGTTTCCTTTTCTTTTCTTTTTCTTTTCTTTTCTTTTGTGTTTTTATATATATATATATGTATATGTATATATATATATTAGTATTTATATATATATGTATATATACTGTATTTACAGTATTTTATATATATGTATATATATTTTATAGTTAGTAGATTTTATATATATATATATGTAAATATGTATACATTTTCCTATGTATATATATATTATATATATACACTTTATCTTTTAGTGTTTTCTTATATATATATATATATATATATATATATATATATTTTGTATATATATATGTATACTTATAAATTAAGTATTTCTTATATATATATATGTACTTTTAAATCATAAGTATGTATATTTTTACTATACATAGTTTTACCTTATTAAAATAATAATATTATTTTACCATTACCAATTGTATTATTACTGTATTTAAATACTGCAACCATTTGGTGTCCAAGCCTAGCATGGGTTTTTGGGCCCAAATGTGTTTTCACACATTTTAGACTTGTACAAGTCATATTGGACTTGATACATGGTCTTGAGTCATGTATTTGGACTATGGTTCATATATGTACATTGACAAAATTAAGTAAAGTATTAATTATTTAATTTCAGAATTGTACACTTATTGATTTTGAATTTCTAAAAATACTTATCTTGCTATAAAAATTCTGGAAAAATACTATTAAAATTCTCTGTTAATTTAGACAATTTAATATGAATTTTGTAGCATTTTATCAACAGTTTTAACACTGTTTGGCATATCAAACCAAAACTCACTTTCTGTATACTTAGGAAAACTGATTTTTATAAAATATTTGTACTGGTTAATAAATCCCAGAAAAATTATAATAAATTTCTATAGTTAGCAAGGATCGTTTTGGTACTTTGTTTTATGCAAAACTAGGCTTTTTGTCTACTTTAAAAATTGTTGGAACACAATGATCTTCTGATTTATTTATTGATTAATTACGACTTGTAGCTTTTTGTGTTATTTGGAGTTTTAGTCGTGTTGAACCCCATCCATCACTAGTGTAAAGACCCTAGAAAGTTAGTTAACATAGTGTGTCACCCCCACATTGGTCTCCTAGGCCAAGTCATTATTTTGGCTAAGTGCCCAATCACAAGTCGTGTCGCACCAGATTAGTGTCCTAGTGTTTTAGCTTAGTGTAAAAGCTAAGTTATTGTATGTATTTCTACAGTGACGAGTTACCAGACATCCATAGCACTATTATCGCAGCTTGTTTTGCTAGAGGCAAGTACATCTACAAACTCATTTACTGTCTTTTAATGTTAAGTACATGTGACAACCTTGTAAATTACCATTAATCCAGTTGCAAGTCTTTTGTTAAATGTTAAAACACTGTTATGTGATAAAAGAATGTTAATCAACCCATGTGAATGCTGATCCTTGGAGTAGCAAGTCAAATCATAACATGTTTCATACTATTGACAGTTCCCACCATGCTTTACACTATTTCCCGTATCTTTTACATGATGATCACTGGGTTATGAGAGAGTTGATAGTATAGTTACTGGACTCGTGGAATGTACTCACTTACATTGCAGTATACTAATCGTGTAGTTTCTGGACTTGTGGAATGTACATACGTACATTGCAGTAAACTAACAGTGCGGTTTCTGGACTTGTGGAATGTACATACGTACATTGCAGTAAACTGAGAATGTAGTTTCTGGACTTGTGGAATGTACTTACGTACATTGCAGTAAACTAACAATGTAGTTTCTGGACTTGTGGAATGTACATACGTACATTGCAGTAAACTAGCATAGCACTTATTGACCGATCTCATACATGCCCCAGTTTTAATACATAATGTACACATGCCACAATTGACAAGAGTGTCTTAAAATGATAATCAAGATATACCATGATTTTCCGCTTTATATGATTTACCCTGATTCCAGTATGTCTATTTTTCAGTCTTATCATACCATGTTCCTGTTGTACATCTCTTGCATTATACATTCAGTACTTTAGTAGTAGAGGTTGTACTTGCTCCCGTCCTGACAGGATAACGTTGTAGGTATTTTGACCGAGGAAGAAATGCTTTGTGACCCGTACTATGGAGCTCCAGTTGAGGATATTCCAGCAGGGAATCCTGCTTAGCTGCTTAGTTTGACTTAGTGTTTGGTTATTATCACAGTTGCTGTTTGTACCTTTAAACTGGACCTTGTCTCCAGTCTTACATTTTGGTTTGTATTATTATCAAACTTAGTGATTTTTCATCTATATAGAAGCTGTGTTGTGATCATTCTTAAACTATCTTAATTATTAGCACATTTATCATTATTACCTGACTGTCTAGAACAGCTTACTGCGCTTTATCTTAAGCGTAGGCTGGACATGGCTCGGCCCGGCCCAACAATTTGGGTAACGGGTCGTGACATGAATCTCCATCCTTGTATGCTCGTGCCCAGACTTCGATGACCTTGTCCTCCATATTGCCTAAATCTTGATTACCCAGAATTGATCAACTTAGATCATATCGAGACTAAATTTTCTTAATATATATTGTGATTGGATTTCAATGCTATTGACTTTCGTTCTTTAAACTTTTGATTTTGATTTTTCTTTGAATAGTACCCCTTTATAGATAATTACTAGTTATCTTTATTTTATTTTTGATAATTACCAGTTTTCATATAGGATGGTAGACTGCCTTACAGCCTTAATGATTTGTTATTTCGGTAACTTTTCCAGTTTAGCACCCCATATTGCTTGTATGTTTTGATACCCTATGACCGTTTTGGTTTAGCATGACTATTATACCTAGATGAGACTTTCAACTGCTACCGTATGCCATGACCTTGTATGCCATTCTTTTAAATTGTATGATTTAGGTAAGTTCTGAGACTTTGATTGTTGGGGATGAGACTCTAGAAGAAGTACGACCGTCTTAATTTCGAGGACAAAATTTTCTAAGGAGGATAGACTTGTAACACCCACTTTTCTAAAATGAGGGTAATTTTAAACTTTTGTAAAAGTTTATTATTTAATAATAGGATTTATGATTTATGGGAATTTTTAATTAATTTAATACTATTTAAGATTGGTGAATTAAAATTTTGATGTGTTAGCTAGTGAACCCTAGAACTGTTGAGCCTAGAGACTAACCATGACCATGGGGACCTAACCATGTGATTAGAATGACTATTTACAACTTTTTAGGCTAAGGGTATTTTGGTCATTTTGTGACTTTTGAATTATTTAGGATTTTGATTAATTGGTAAATTTTAGATTATTTTAATAATATTTAAATTGATGTATTATGATTTTGGTTATTTTTCATATTTTAATATTTTGGGAATTTTTTGTATTTTAATATTGATTTTACGGGATTTGTTTAGTCGGGTTTGAGTTTCGTCTCGTTCCGACTTGTATTATGATCCGGGTAGCTTAAACTCTAGATGGAACCCAATATTAAGCTAAGCATGGCCCACAAAACCCAATATTTAAGTTAGTTAGTTAGACTAATTTTTATCATGTTAGAATGGTTAAGTTAGAGACTCAAAACTAGATCATTTTGACCCCAAACTTGAACCTAGTCTAGACTTAACCATATGAGACTAGAGAGGAGCAATTAGGACATTTTCCATTAGCCCTAATGGACTCTTTATGTCAGCCACCTTTAGGGAAGAATGATTCATTTCATTCATTACAATCTTGCCTCTTTTATTTTTTTTTTGTTCTTCCCTAATTTTAGAGAGCCTTCCCTTTGATTTGATCTCTAAATCAAATCATTCCTTCACCAAATCTTCCCTCAATCATTCCCATTCTCCAAGGGAAGGGTGCTTCCAATGATTGGAAGAGAAGTGCAAGGAGGAGTGTCCACTTTGAGGGATCTTCGTATCGGAGCCGTGTCCTAAAGGATTTCATTGGGATTCCACTCCCAATAAGTAAAACTCATCCTCTAAATCGATTTCCTTTGCATGTAAATTAGTTTTGAATCCGTAGGATCCATCCTCATGCATGTGTCCCTTTTAGATTCAAATTTGAGGCTATTTGGAGCTCTCTTGAGGATTTTAGATATGTGTCTTGTGTCCTACTTGATAGATCCCAAAATAGGACATCCCATGTGTATGTTTGTATGCTAATAGTTTAAATAGATATTTAAATTCAATTTTAGAATGGTTAGAGAGTGGATTAATCTTAGTTAGGATGGTTAGAATGAGTTTCAACTGGATACCTATGTTGGTATCGAAGTATCTTGGCCTACTTGTGTTTCTTTTGTCCAAAATAACTCAAATTCGTCATAATATTCATCCACGTTTTTATTAACCAAAGCAACTTAGAAATGTCATAACTTTTAGCTTTGAACTCCAATTAATCTCTCATTTTTTTAAAAGAACCGTATCGAAGTTAGATTTCCAAATATATATTTTAATAAGCCAAATTCGTTGTGGAACTTTCTGTAAAATTATTTGAGTGTCAGCTATCCGAAAGACAAAAGCGTTTTGGTGTTTTCGCGATTCCGGGAGCTTCCGGGCATGAAAATGCGATCCGTTTAAAGTTTCAGAAAGTTAACATGAAGGGCTACGACATACTTTAATCCTAAAATTTAGTGAATGCCCAATTGGTACAGTATTGATTTTAAGTAGAAGAGTGACTATACGACATAGGCATTTTGTGTAACCTATGAGCCTATGTAGTATGGATATTAAATAAATATGGAGTATATAATGCCTGTTATGTTAGATGAATGAAATGATATGTATATGATATGTATCCTCTTCATATTAATTTATATATATGGTTGAATGCAAGCATGTAGGAATGCAATCAATGTAATGTATGTAAGCAATGCATAAATGCATGAATAAAAGAATGATATACAATGTATGCATGAAAGTATATAATGAATGCTAGATATGAATGCAAGGTATACATGTAATGATAGATATGAATGCATAATGTATGCATAATGTAATGCAATATATAATGATAGCATGTATGGTAATGTAGAATATATGATGCAAGCATGTATATATCCATTGTTTTCCCTTTTCCTTACACTTTTTCTTCCCTTCCCTTTCCATTTTAGTTTTTTTTTTTCATTTTTTTCCCTCTTTTATTTTTACATGTTGTATACAATGTATATAATGTATAGATGCATGTAAGTATGTAATATGCATGAAGGACATGTATGTAATAAAAATAAGTATATGTATGCAACTTAATGATATGTGAATGGATATAATGCCTGAACTAAAGTATGCATGTATATGGGATATGAATGAATGATATATATATATATATATATATATATATATATATATATATATATATATTTTTTAATATATATATATATATATATATATATATATATATGTGTGTGTGTGTGTGTGTGTGTGTGTGTGTGTTAAGGTAATGTAATGTATGTATTCACATATATTCTGAGTAAAATATATGAGTTTGTATGCATATATTATATGTATGCATGTATGCAGGAATGAATGTAATATAATGTAGAGTATGCATATATGATATGTATGTAGGCATGTATACAATGTATGTATGTATGCATGTATGCAATATAAGTATGTATGTATGCATTTTTATAAACTGAGTTAACCTATAACCTTTTACACACATGCATTCACACATCCTTTGACACCATGTATCCCATGTCACATACACCTACCTATCACTAAATCTGAGAACATTAACACATATCCTTTCACACACATGCCAAACACACACACACACACACACACACACACATACACACACACACACACACTCACTTACTCTTTTACCTCTCATTCTCTCTCTCTCTCTCTCTCTCTCTCTATATATATATATATATATATATATATATATATATATATATATATATATATATATATATATATATATATATATATAGCTTTTCTATATATATCTATGTACATGAAAATGTGAATATGAATAATATATATACATTATATGTCTATGTTTGTGTGCCTTGTTAGCTTATGGTTTAGTTTTGTGCTTGGTTTAGCAAGTGACATAGGTTATGAGTTAGTAGCTATCTTGGATACTTGATTTGCATAGACTTAGTTTGTTTAGACCTAGAATTGACTGACATAGACTAGTTGACCATTGTTGACCCAACCCTAGCTAGTTTGACCACAGTTGACTAGACTTGACCTAGTTTGACTTTATAGTTGACCAGAGTTGACCAAGAGTTGACCAAGAGTTGACTTTGACCTAGATTGACTTAGACTCATGTAGATTGTATTATAATTTCAATTACCATTTAAATTGAACTCTTTATAACCTGTGTTGCTCTAACTAGGACTCTGTGACTCCAGTTCGCTATCTTTTCATATCAGCTGTTCAGGGTATCAGGCGGGTACATTCTCTGACCGTTTCATACTTGATAGGATTTACATTTACGCTCTAGATTACTTTACTTGATGCTGTCACGATGTTAACACGGATTGATACTATATGGATCACGTCATGAGATGTTATCCCCCTCGGGAGCATCAGGTTAAAGTATGTCATGTATATTTCACTTTTATCATGTACTCCGGTGCTTTTTTCATTCATGTTCACTCTCGTGATTCATGTACTCTCATGTTCATGGAGCCCTCATGTATACAATCATGTGCACCTTATTATGGGCCTTCCTATGATATCATGTGCAATAACATAACCTGTCTGGATCCTTGTGTATTGATTGGGGTACATGGGAGTATAAATGGTCATGTGAACAATTCCAAAGTAGTATACTCATGTGGAAACTCTTAGATTACTCATGTGCAAATTCAAGCCGTTCACATGTTCATCTTGTACTCTAAATCACTAGTTCACTGTTAGTTCTCTATTTATAGTATCTATTTACATTACAACTCTCTTTTTTACTTCATGTATATTCTGTAGCATTTCATGTATCTTACTCTATTGCATATTTATATATATTGTCATATTATGAACTGCGTGAGATATACTGTGCTCGTTCCAGTCCTGACTGGACCTGTTGAAAATTTTACAGACGACATTGAGGAGTTCTGTCCCACTTATTACGGAGCAGGCCTAGATGACACATGTGAGCTGGATTTTCAGGAGGACCCAGCACTTGCAGACGACACTACCCTAGTAGACTAGGCTAGTTGGCTAGACTAGTTTCTATTATCTTCATGTCTTGTCAGATACACTTGTATTTATTTGGAGATTGTATTCTGGGTTTTTGGAGATATTTATCTTAGACTTTCAGCTATCTCTCTATCTTGTATTTATCCTCTGTGGATTCTGTGTTATCATCTATTCTATCTCATCGTATTTTCTTCCTTAGTTGTGATTGAGTTGTACTTATTATGTCACCTCCATTCAGAGTGTATATATTGTATAGGTACCTTATAACTGTTAGATGTATGTAACCTAGAACAGTGTTCTATCGCCGACACTACGGCGTAGGCTGGACGTACCTACTTCTCGTGCCCCTACACTGGGTGCGGGTCGTGACAGGGTTCTTCTTTCGTCTTTCTGAGAGAGAAGACCAGAGCTGATTTTGTTGCCTTGCTCGCTGCTTCAGGTCAAGACGATAAGGAACTGGCACCAACAAGAAGATCCAAAGATGTAATAGACCTTCATTTGTTATATTCAGAATAAAAATCTGAGATGTAATAGATTTCCATTAAGATGTAACTATGCTTTTAAAAAAGGGATAAAGAATGATTTTTTCTTCTTTATGATTTGATTTGATGTGATAAAAACAGAATCCAGAGGAAATGTGGACGGAACTCTTTTTTTTATTGATGATCTTCAAACCGATTAGGACTTAAAGACTGGATATCATGTCTAAAAAGATGAGATATCTGTGATAATATGGATTTATCATAAAGAAAAGATATCTTTTAAAATAGCTGGGTATCAAAGGATGGAATTAATGATTTGGATAGACTCCACGGGAATTTTGATTTTTTATTATCATCTAGCTTTATTTACGAAAAAGAAAATAAATGATAATAAATGTAGGCCCATTCCCGCAATGAAGTAGAAATAAAAAAGACTGATGAATAAGCATGCCTTTTCAAGGAAATGTCACTTCGATTCTCGAGACAAAGAGCAAATGAAGATTTCGTCACAAGATGAATGAACATGCCTTTTTCGAGGAAAGGTTGTTTCGGTTCCTGAGACAGAATGTTTGGCCTTTCTGTCTATAAATAGTGTGGAATTTTTTTCTGAAAGCATCATTCACCCCTTTTTTTTCCTTCACAAATGTCTTCAGAAGAAATGGCTAAGGAGACGGGAGTTATTCCGAAGATCGAAGCCGTCCTCGACACTCCTTCCGATGAGCCCCCATCGCCTACTCAGTCAGAAGTCAGAGAAAGCTCGACTATTCCTGGAGTAAAGAGAATATTCTTGCCAAACTGGTGGAGCCTGGGAGTACTGTCGAGGAATAAGCTCTGAGGAAGACTGCCTGTGAACTGCTGGTGTTATCGGACAATAATGTCTTCGAGCTCCTCGCGAAAATTTGTCTTCAATCAGGTGGGTTCTGGTCCTCTTTGATTTCATGTATTTCCTTCTGCTTGAATTTATACAAATAATAAATAAATAAATAAATAATTAGTTACATTCTGAGTCTCTGTGTTGATGTTTCTTCTTTGTCTTCAGACATAATATTTCTTGAGAAATTTGCCATTAATAGGCATCATGGAGATTCGACCATCCATACCAGTCAATTGATAAGCCCTGTTGGAGAAAACTTTGCTTACAATGAAAGGTCCTTCCCACTTCGCTTCAAATTTGCCTTTGCTCATGTGCGTCATAGTCATAGGACATATGACGGTTAGAACTAATTTTCCTTTCTGAAATGTTCGGACTTTGACTTTACGGTTAAAGGCTTTTGATAGACGAGCTTGGTATAACTCAATATGTTGTTGAGCTAGGAGCCGTTTCTCGTCGAGCGCTTCAAGCTCCTGAAGTCTCAGACGATCATTGTTTTCGGTTGTGAGTTCATTGGCAATGGCAATCCTTAGAGAAGGGATCTGGATTTCTAATAGTAAGACAGCTTCGCATCCATATACCAAAGAGAACGGCGTGCAGCCTATAGGAGTACGTACTATAGTACGATAAGCACACAGACATTCTCTAAGCTTCTCATTCCAGTTTCGTTTATTGGTAGAAACAAACTTCTTGAGGAGTTTGATAATGGTCTTGTTAAATGCTTCTGCCAACCCGTTAGCTGCAGGATTGTAAGCTGTAGAAGCAATATTATTGATCCTGTTGTCATCACAGAATCGAGTGAACTTCTAACTGATGAATTGTGGCCCATTATCATGAATGATTCACTGAGGAACACCGAATCTGTAAATCACATTATGCTTAATAAAATTGATAACACTGCTTGTCTTGACCTCAGTTAGAGGTATAGCTTCAGCCCACTTTGAGAAGTAATCGGTTATGGCCAATATAAACCGATGTCCTCG
This sequence comes from Iris pallida, assembly GCA_029216955.1. NCBI lineage: Eukaryota > Viridiplantae > Streptophyta > Magnoliopsida > Asparagales > Iridaceae > Iris > Iris pallida. Next base: position 9,915,835 of record JANAVB010020198.1, on the reverse strand, counting down.
AGCCGAGGGAGGGTTGATAGGACCAATGACATTCATGCCCCAAGCTTCAAAGGGCCAAGTTGCTATCGTCTGGTGAAGAAATTCTGATGGTTGATGAATGAAGTCAGCATGGATTTGACATGCGCGGCACTTCCTTGTATATACGATTGCATCAGATATCATTGAGGGCGAATAGTAGCCCATACGGCGAATACGATCCTATAATTTAGGACCAGGTTGATGTGCGCCACAAACACCGTCATGAGCTTCACGAAGTATTTGCTTTGCTTCTTCTCTTGCGAGACAACGTAGGAGTAAGCCGTCAAACGTTCGTCGGTAGAGTATCTTTATAGTATGATTATAATAAAATCTGAGTGACCTTCGACGAATTATTGTAGCCTCCTTAGGATCTTCGGGTAGGATATCATGGACCACGAAGTCTATGAAAGGAGTCCTCCAATCTTCACTAATGGCACAAATTTTAACTGAATTGTTGAATTCCATGTTTAGGTTGTTAACTTCATTATTTAAGTTATTCTCGATACAAAATAACTCTCTATTAGTGATGACGATCATTTGTTGCCTTTTTATGGGAATTGCTAATACTGCTGCAAGATTAGCGAGTGCATCAGCTTCTGTGTTACATGTTCGACGTACATGCTCGATAAAGAAGCCTTTGAATGAAGTAGCCATCTTGATCGCTACATCATGATATGGAACCAGATCTTGATGTGGAACTTTGTATATGCCTCTAACTTGATTGACAATCAGTTTGGAGTCTCCGTAAACTTCAAGATACTCAATATGTAATTATTTAGACAATTGGAGACCAATGAGCAGAGCGTTGTATTCAGCCACGTTATTGGAACATGACTCATCTAAAGAATAAGCTCTTTGGATAGCTAACCCTTCTGATGAGATGATGATGATTCCGACTCCAGCAACAATAGCACCTTTTGGTCCAATTCTGGATGCACCATCAAAGAATAAATGCCATGTAAGAATCTTTTCTAAAGTCATATTGGACTCCAAGATTTCATCTGGAATCTCATCGTAGAGTTTAGATGTTTCGAAAACTGGATGAGCTGCTAGAAAGTGAGCAAGGGCTTGACCTTTAACAGACTTTTGAGGAACATAAACCATATCATATTGTGCTAACAATATGGCCCATGTTGCGAGCCTGAAATTGAGTGTACTGGGCTTCTTCATCAGGACCCGGAGAGGGTTAACTCTAGAAATAACATGAATAGTTTGTCTAGTGATATAATGTCTCATCTTTTGAACAACAAACATCAAAGCTAGACATTCTTTTTCTTCTGGAGTATATCGATGCTCAGCTCCAACCATCATACGGCTAAGGTAATAGATAGCATGTTCATGACCCTCTTTATTCTTCTAAGCTAATAAAGCACCTAGGGAATGGTCCATTGCTCGAATGTACATCAGGAAAGGTATTCCTAACACTGGAGGCACTAGAACTGGACGGTTCATTAAGTACCGCTTTATGTCTTTAAATGCTTATTGATATTCTTCAGTACAAATAAAAGACACGCCTTTCTTCATGAGTTGAGTGAACGGTCTACAGCGTCCAGAGAGATTTGAGATGAATCTCCTGATATACGCAAGCCGTCCCTGGAGTCCTCGTAGCTCTTTTAGGTCGCGTGGAGGATGCATCTCTTAAATGGCTTTGATTTTCTCAGGGTCAACGTGTATACCTCTAGAGGTAATAACGAATCCAAAAAATTTGCCACTAGAGACTACCAGGAATGACTTGGTGGGATTCATTTTTAGTTGATGATGGCGCATTAGATCGAAAATAGTTCTCAAATCTTGAATATGGTCTTCTTTTAGATGACTTTTGACAACAATATCGTCAACGTAACATTCAATAGTCTTTCATAAATGATCACGAAAGATGGTACTCATGGTCCGCTGATAAGTTGTACCAGCGTTCTTAAGACCAAATGGCATGACAGTGTAGCAATAAACTCTAAGAGGAGTGCGGAAAGATGTATATTTTTCATCTTCTGGATGCATCTTGATTTGATTGTATCCTGAAAATCCATCTATAAAGGACATACGTTCAAATCTGCAAGTATTGTCAATCATGACATCAGCGATTGGAAGAGGGAATTCGTCTTTGGGACAGGCTTCATTAAGGTCTCTGAAGTTGATGCAGACCCGAACTTTCCCTGTTTTCTTCAAAATTGGGATAACATTAGCCACCAAGTCCGGATGTTGTTCTTCTCTGATGAAACTGCAGGTGATGAGTTTCTTAACTCCAGCTTCCATGGTATCCATCATGTCGGGTCGAAACCGACGTTGTTGCTGTTTGACTGGCTTCGTATTTGGCAGAATGTTGAGCTTGTGGGTAGCGATCTGAGGATCCAACCCTGGCATGTCTTCATAGCTCCAAGCGAATACATCAATATATTCCCTAATGAGTTGGATTAGTTCTTGTTTATCCACTTCAGGGAGGCTTTTGTTGACAAATATCGGTTTTGGAGAAATTTCATCTCCAATATTGACTTGAACCAACTGATCTTCAGTAGGTGGCTCCCGTTGTTCAAAGCGAAGCTCCCATTGAGTATTCATCCTTTGTACCCAATGATCAGATTCAGAAGCTTCGGCAAAGTCTTCGTCATCTTTCGAGAACTCGGCAGTCACCATATTGGAAGATAGAGTCACGCGATGGACGTGCCCTACACTGGTGTCTGAATCCCATGAGATAGAATCAGAAGAGTTAGATCATTTTTCTTCATCGGATTCGGAGGCTTCTGGAGCCGGAGTTGGTGAAGCATAACCTAATCCCCGCTTCGTTTTGCTGTAGTATTGTTGTGATTTTCCTTTTGGAGCAAAAATACGAATAGGAGTTCGCCTTTCTCTGCCGCCGTTGAGACCAGCTTTAAAATTATAGCCCATCTTTTGAATGATGTCCTTTGATTGCTGACTATAACGATGTAGTTGAAGTCTTCCGTTATCGTGATTTTCTTCTTCACTGTCGGGCGTGATCTTCTATTTTGTTCCTTACTAAAAAGTATAGGAAGTTCATCTTTCTTCCTGGAAGAAACTAGGAAGAAGGAGTCCTGTATTGGCTCGAGCAATACTTCATTTTGGAAAGCTTCAACTGCTCTTATGGTAAGTGGTTCGAAGTTATCTAACATTTTTAAATAACATCGAATATAATAAAGGTCATCAGTATACTGTAAAGGAGATGCTACTTTATTTATTTGTATATGATCATTTACAACATGATTCTTAGCCTTAACAGACGGCCTGGTAAGGTTGATAACTAGAGGAGGAGGAGGAGAAGGAGAAGATTTGTTACGACGAAGGTCGATAACAAGAGGCTCAGAAGAGGTGAGCTCCCTTTGTTCTCTTTCTATAGCAGGAGGCTGTTTGTTATGAGAGAAAAGATGTATAGTCAATGTCTGAGAAGAAGAGGGACGAATAGCACGTCCTTTGACGGGGATCATGAGAACATCTTTTGAAGTATATTTTTGATCTTCCTCACTATCCATTGCCATTACAACTTTTATGAACTCCACCTTGTACATCTGCGAGTCCGTAAAATATGCTTCAATGCCCCTAAAAGGATTTAAATCGGTTACTTCTTTTTGGACTTCTCTATTGACATCCACATACTTGAAGCATTGATATAAAGTGGATGGTACAATGTTATGCTCATGCAGAAAAGGGTCTTTCCAGCAGAGCATTGTAAGAGCCGTGATTATCAATCACGTAGAAAGTAACCTTCGTACGAAGATTGCCTATTTGAACTTTTAGGCGAATCTTTCCCAAAGGTTTACTTCTTCCAGAATTGAATTCCAGGATTGTCGTGATAGTTGTTGAAATATTGTGTACAGGAATCTTCAATACATCTAGTAGAGTCTTTGGCATGATGCTAAGTGCAGACCCGAGATCGATCAAAATACAATCAACTTTTATGGTATCGATATATCCCGTGAAGTAGAGGGGTCGGTCATGGCGATTATCTTCCAACAGCATATCATCTTGTGTAAAGGTGATATTTGGCATCAGTTCCATCACACTATGATAATGAAGGCATGTTATAGGCCCATCTTCTGGCTTCTTGAGAAGTGCTAGACAAGTGTCAGCTTGTATCAAAGCTTCACTCAATGTTTCTCGAGTCTCCCTTGAAAGACGGAGTAGTTCAAAAATTGACAATCTTGCCGGAGTATTAGCCAGCTGAGCCAGTATATCAAAGTTATATGGCTTTTCAAGTCCCAAAGTTGTAATCTTCTTCAATACTTTATCAAAACGGATAGCATGTTTTCCTTTGTCAGCTGTCATCGGTTTGGGAAGAGTTGACTCTATTGGAGGTGATAAAGCTGATGGAACATCGACAGCAGGAGAAGATGGTGCTTGAGGAGCCTCCAAAATTGGAGCAGGATTTTGTTGACTTTCTGAATAGTCTCTTAGGTAAGGTTTCCAGACCTGGTACCAGCTAAGACTTCTTCTTCGGATACAGGTTCAAAGGACACCATCTTGCAACTCTTTGCCTGGATCTTGTTTCTGGAAGGTTTCTTTTGGCAAGATGGAGAGTTTTTCCAGTAACCCAAACCAACCTGAGACCGATTGTGAGAAAGACATAGAGAGAGAGGTACAGGAGATCCTATTCCCTGATTCAAACCAGAGGCCTTTTGTAGATCATATCCCATTTTCGTCATGAGTTCACGAGATTGTGGGCTATATAGATGGAAAGTTGGTTAGTATTTGGCTTCTAATTTTGACAATGTTGTCTTATTAGTGGAAGAAGAAGGATTATCTGCTGCCGAGATGAAGGTAGCAATTAGAGGTAGAAGACAATGTTCACCAAATAAAATCATATGACATGATTTATTTTTAGTGGCCTTCTTGGACTTGGTGGAAGAAGATGGTGTTTCAAATTCTGCCACTAAATCTGGATGGATCCATATAATTTCCCCTCTATCAGTAGATAGAGGGACAAGACCATCAGTTCGTACAGGTAGAAGATTAACAATCTCCAGAGTAGTTCTTGGGATGGGGATGACACCGTCCTGTACAAGTTGAGCAGAAAAATCTCCAAACTGTAAGAGATGACATTTGCCGTTACAGTTTTCTCATCTTGCTGGAGAGTGATTGCACTGGAATTGACCATCTCCTGAATTTTACCCTTGAGCACATAGCACGCTCGAGTTGAATGTCCAATAAACCTGTGGTAGACAAAATACTTAGGATGGTCAGTCTTACCAATTTTATCTGGTCGTTTAGGTTCTGGCAGTTGGAGTTTATTGCTCTTGATGAGGCAATCAAAGATACTCATGATATCATCTTCATCGAAAGAGTATTCTTCTTTTGGACGTGGGGCCCGTTATGGTGGTGCTATTGGGGTAGATGTTGGCTGATTTATATTGATGGCTATGGCTTCTTTACCTTTGAGATTAATGGCCGAAGTCTCCTTGCTCTTGCGATTGTTCTGACGACCATTATTATTTGGTGTGGCACGTTCATCTTTGTCAAGATTAGGCATTTGAATGCCTAATTGTTGAATTTGTCAGCGTTCTCTTCTGCCGCTTTGGCGTTCATTATGAAAGAAGGCCAATCCTGGAACTGTGTTGATCCTGTCCACATGCTGATTATAGGCAACAGGTTTGATTTTCAAGTGTCTATAGTTAAAGACTTTGGGGTTCTTAGAGACATTTTGAGTGCTTCACGACGGAACCGTTCAATGAAACGTTCAGTAGTTTCATTATGTCATTATTTGATTTTGATGAGAGCAGACATAGTCATGTCGTTGGTTTCCTCATAAAATCGTTCTAAGAACATTTGTTTGAAGCCAGCGAAAGATGTTATACATCCATCTGGTAAACTACGATACCAGTCATATGCTGTACCAGCTAAACAGCCGACAAATACACTAGTAAGAAGAGCATCATTTGGTTGAAGTTGATCAGTCATTACTTCAAAGTGATTGAGGTATTGAATTGGAGAAGTGCTGCCATCAAACAGCATAATAGTAGGGGATTTATATTTAGAAGAAAATTAAACCTTTTTCCATTCTATGGGATAGGGCTGTTTAATCCCAAGCTTCTGCAGGCCATCCTTCTGTTTGAAAGCCTTAAATTGAGTACATAAAAGTTTTACGGCCTCATTGGTATCTTCCGTTGATTGTTGAGTAGTGTATTGATTCAATGTGTTAGGAGGGGGTACCGCATGATAAGTACCACCCCCGGCACCAGATTGACTTGGAATAGCCTATGCAGGAATGGAAGCGGTGTGAGGAGATTGTACCCCCAGATCAATATTGGTGGGAACTGATGTTGTTACAGGTTCCTGAGTCAAAATCATATTCACGATTGGTGGAACTGTATGTTGTGCCATGATCACAGCATGCATGCCTGTCATCACCTCAGCCATGTTCTTCAAACTAGCCTCTAAAACAGCAATTCTCTGCTCTTGACTGGAAGTATCTTGATCTTCTATGACGACATAAGCAGTCACTTCTCTAGCCCTTGAAGACGAGCTAGTAAAAAGGATGGTCCTTTTAGAATTTTCACTGTCAGCATCAAAGTCACATAAAGAACTACCTCCCGAATAAGTGATAGGGATATCTTTTTGACAGAAGGAATCTTGGTTAGAATCAAGAACATTCCTTTGAACGATTGTGTCTTGGTTGGAAGGAAGATTCCTTTGACCGATTATTTTTTGACTTCTTGATCTAGTATATTGATATACTCCTTCATTGGATTCATAAATCCGATCAAAGTATTGCTGACTAGGATTGCGGGATGCATTACGTCTTGGACGTTTTCTACCCCCAGTGCTTCGAGATGTCATGTTGACAGAAGCAAAGAGTAATTCATCTTCGTCCACTAGAATTGGTTCAGGAGTCTGAACATAATTCAAACGGTCAAAGACGGACCGCTTGGCTGACTGACAGCAGCATTTGATGACAACTTCATGGTGGTGATTACAATGATACTGTTGTTGTTAGACCACCATTGGACATGATGGATTTGCAACCTTCCACTTCTGTATTAAGAGTTCACTGAGGTCACTAACAGGACGAGAAGAAGTTGCAGGAATATAGTCCTTGACGATATTAGGGACATAATTTCTGTTCCTGAGGTGTTCTGTACCTTGAGTGTACAAGGACGTGCTAAGCTGGTTAGCATAAGTCACAGGATCTTTCACCTCAGCATTCTTCCTCTGGTGTAAGTTAGCGACTGGTGCAGGTTGCGCTTGATACATCTTGTGATTCCTCGAGGTTGACCCTAATTGGCACCTGTTGATATAGGTGCGCAAGTCTGACAGGGGAGCTACTTGTGCATCTACTTGAGATACTAATAGTTTGCCTTGTCGGGATCTTGTGATACATAAGGTTGGTAGATCCTGTCCTGACCTCTTTGGAGTAGGCATAATATCCTTTCGCATGGAAGGTTTATTCTGAATAGAACCCATCTTTTCGACAGAGATTTGGTTGTCTCTGTTAAGGGGAGCAGTACTTTCCACCCAGTCAACGACTCGAGCAGAATGAGAAAAAACTAAAAAGCATTTTCCTTGATTTAGTGATTTCTTACTAAACTTCTGATTTGGTGGCAAAGAGGGAGTCACTAAACAGTGCTTCTCTTTACATTGTGCTAGTACAGAAGTACGTACAGGTTGCGCCAGAGCATGAACATGCGCAAGTTGCGCTGGAGCAAAAACATGAGCAAGTTGTGCTGGAGAAGAAAAGGCCAAAGGGCACTTTTCCTTGTTTTGGACAGCAGTGTGTCGAGACAGAGTTTTCTTCAATTTCAGAGTCGGAGAAGCGGAGGGATTAGCCAAAAGGCTGTTTCCCTTAGGTTTTACCAAAGCAGTGATGGGTGCAAGTTGTGCAGAAGCAAGAACAGGTACAGGTTGCGCCAGAAAAGAGAAGGCCAAAGGGCACTTTCTCTTGTTTTGGACAGCAGTGTGTCGAGACAGAGTCTCCTTCGATTTCATAATCGGAGAAGTAGAGGGATTAGCCACAAGGCTGTCTCCCTTAGATTGCGCCAAGGCAGTAACGGGCGTAAGTTACGCAGAGATAGAAGATTATACCGTCGAGGACTTAGGAGTCCAAACAGAGCGCATCTTGCTCTTAACAGCGGCAACAGTGCACTTGGCAACCCCAGCATTGATTATGGCCTCGTAGGTTGTCTGGTCAACTTAAACGACCAGGGTCTTTTGCGTCTTGTCGATTGACGCGGTATCACATTGAGTTATCACTTTTTCATCGGAGGAGAAAGTCGTCCCCAGCAGTGTCGTCATTTTGTTTGCAAAGAAAAAAGGTCTTATTACAAACTAAAGAAAATGAGTACAGGAGTACAATTGATTTCTGGAAAAGTACAACTGTAGGAATCTAATCAAAAGACGATCACTTTATCCCTTGGACGATGTGATATCGAAGATACGTGCCTCTGGAGGATGCAACAGCACTTTGGCAGGAGATTATGATCACTCTTGATGCTTTGAGATTGATTTGAAACTCTATTTATAGAGTTCTTGAAATAATTGTTTAGCAGTTATTCTGGGTTGCGTGCGCTTCAGGTTGCGCACCTCCTGTTCACTTGTGTGAACGGTTGCACTAACTGTTGTGGATGCGTGGCATCGTTTGATTGAGATACGCGTGGTCGTGAGCAGTGTAGTGGGCATGTTCTGCGAAGTTAGTGGCTTGTGCGCCACGTCACTCTGTTCTGAACACTATTTGATCACCTTGCGTGTGCTATATCATGTTGCACGTGGCGCAATGTAGCAACCTGTGTAAGAGGTTGCACCAACTGCTGTAGACGCATGGCATTGTTTGATTGAGATGCGCATGGTCGTGGGCAGTGTAGTGAGCATGCTCTGCGAAGCTGCTAGCTTGTGCGTCATGTCACCCTGCTTTTAAAATAAGAGTTGATCAAGTGGCGCCAACTAGCCAGGCTGCGCATGGGCGCAACTCAACCACTGGCGCTTTTGACTAGGTCTTCTGTGTTGTACTGATTAATTTTTGTGCCACACAATAATTTGCACAAATCAGCTGTTAGCATTAATTACATGCTGACAAAATCTTCTTGAGCGTCGCGTTGTGCGGGATTCGAATGGATTTTCCTTAATCTCCGTGCTGTTAGTTGTCAGGTAATGATGATGCCGTTACAGCTTCTCGAGGAAGTGTGCCACGTGCCGCTCGCGCAACCTGATTCCAGCACAACCTGACGTTGGCGTAATACGATGTTGCGCAACTTGATGATCCGACGTAATATATTGACTTGGCGCCACTTGATGATTGCACACTTTAATGGGCGACGCAACTTGATTTTTAGCCTCTACATCGTGCATGCACGGTCGTGTGTTCGGGGGTAGGCGTGAGCTAGCACTCGACTATGTTGATTGTGGGATGATGTAAAACATCAAACTCTATTTTAGAGTATTGGTATTTTAGTCCCACATCGGATAGGAGAGATGGTGAAGTCTCACTCCACTCTATAAATAGAGCCTCCTGACCTCCTTTCTAAGATGCACCGAAAAAGAGAGTTAAGGGTGTCCGTAAAAGTTCAGGAAGCCCGTTCAAGTGTCAAATTGACCGACGAGCATTCCAAAAGTTCTCTAAGAACTTCCTGGTTCCTGGAAGCGGATCGTATATAGGCGAATCTTGCTTTGAGCAACGGTGATCTAATCATCCCAGCAAAGCATCCTTTCTCTTCTTTATTCTTCCTCTTACTCTACTCCTCCCCCTCTCTGCTGTCACGTATCGGAAGTATGACTTTCAGTCAAAAACCTTCTAATTACGTTTGCTGCTGTCACATATCGGAAGCACGACTTTCAGTCAAAAACATTCTAATTACGTTTGTTGTTGTCACGTATCGGAAGCACGACTTTCAGTCGAGAGGCTTCTAATTATGTTATCTCACAGAGTTTTTCATCTGAAATTTTGCCCAGAGACTAACATAATGTAGCATGTAAACCATTAGTATGGGGGAGAACATATGAAGGATAGCTCCAGCATTTCATATATGCATGTATATGTGTTTTATATATATATAGGTCTTTGAATGCAAAATTAGTATCTACTAAAAAAAAGCTAGTGGTCGAACAAAAAATATATATGTCCCTATATCTATTTATATCATTTAGATCATTACTAATTGTTAGTTTCAACCAAAAAAATAAAAAATACATATAAGATACCAATTAATTTCATAAGAGACAATAAAACCAAATATAACTCTAGCCATGCACACACTTTAATTGACACATTTATCTTCTCATTATCAGCCTTTATGCATATGACAGAAGTTAATTATAACATTAAATTACCACAAATGTCATAAGGAATAGCACAATAATTAGAAGAATATATATATAGTTGGCAATATTTATATCCTTTAAAAAGTTTATACTAATAAATATCAAGGATTGGCAATATTTTCTCAATTCAAAAGGATACATTTCTATAATGTTCAGTATACAATAAGCAAGTAGTTTACACTTCAAACCATGAGTTGCATCTTAGCCACAATTTTTTTTCCAACCATGAGAATGACTCCAACATTCAGAAAATAGTAATATTACTCTAAATAAAACAATTATCAAAATTCTTCAAGCTGATAGCAAAAAAATTTACACAGGAGAAAAAAAAAACTTAATTCTATGTCACGTGCATTTCTATTTATGTGATGCATGAAATATGATTAAGTACACTTGGTCCTGAAAAATAAATTTGGTTTAATCGCTACCAAAAAAAATTATAAGAGGAAAAATACCCAACAGCTAGTTGCGAAATTCAAAAATCCCACTTATAAGATCAAGTAACTGTTACGTCGATAATAAATTTATACATATTAGCTCAGACTGATAAAAGAAAACATTTACATGTCATTAAAAGAGCTTTATGAACATTACAAAATTTAAATTTTGTGCCGAATAATTTCAGCATGTATAGAATTATAGTGTCTCCATCAATGGTAGATTATGCTAAAACATAAACTTATAAGACCACAATTCTCATAGCATTGCCATCATTACAAACATCTATTTCACAACTTCATTATTAATTGCTCAAATTTTAAAGGATCAATTATAATATAACATAAATCATGCATTCAAAACCGATTCACTAGTTCAAAAAACCAATTCATCAGAAGAAGTTTGCAAAATTTATAAGATTGATGAAGTTTGCAAAATATATGATCAATTACCAAAAAAAAAACTATGCTAGCAAGATAACATGCTGAGTCTACAATTTTATGAACATATTATAGTATCATGTCAGTAATAACAATCCTAGATTAAATATCATCTAAATACAATTAGATAATTTATAAAACAAATGTATACTGCAGCATCAACATAACATATTCCATACATACATGCACAAGTATGCATATTTATAAGCATTTATTTCTACAAATCGTCACATATCAAGGAAATTGAATTTAAGGACCAAGACTACCAAAATACAGTAAATTAGCGACGGACAATTAGCGACGGATATCGTCCATCGGCGTTAGCGATGGCTTTGTGGCAACTAGCCGACGGATTACCGACGATAAGCCGTTATATTTTTTATTTTATTTTTAGGGGGAGAAAAGGTCGCACATCCGTCGCTAGGGAGTCGAAGATATAGCGACGGATATCCAGTCCGTCGCTATGTAGTCGATTATTTGGCAGGAGTCGTGGGAAGAATTGGCGGGACAATTCTTCGACTACGTAGCGACGTATATTCAGTCGACAAGTATAAAAAAGAGCGACTAATGGGCGACGGATAAGTATCCTTCGCTAGTCCGTCGCTAAATATACGTTCAGACTTAAATTGAAACGGCGGAGGGAACTTTTCGCATTCCCCCCAAATTTACTCTCTCTCCTCTCTCTCTCTCTCTCTCTCCCGCGGCTTCGATGATCGGCGTCGGCGTCCTCTCCTCTCTCTCTCCCGAAGGTAATTCCCTCTCTCTCTCTCTCTCTCTCGCGGTGTCGTAGCTAGTGGCAGCGGCGGCGGCGGGCTTGGATGGGGGCGTCCGGGGCTGGGAGGCGGGGGGCGGCGGTAGGCGGGGAGTTGTGGGTGGCGGGGCTGCAGGGGCCGGCGGGCTTGGGGCGGGGGCGTCGGGGGCTGGGCGGCGGGCTTGGGGAGGGTGCGTCGGGGGCTGGACGGCGAGCTTGGGGCGGGGGCGTCGGGGGCTGGGCGGCGGGCTTGGGGCGGGGGCGTCGGGGGCTGGGCGGCGGGCTTGGGGCAGGGGCATCGGGGGCTGGGCAGCGGGCTTGGGGCGGGGGCGTCGGGGGCTGGGCGACGGGCTTGGGGCGGCGGGCTTTGGTCGGGGGCGGCGGGAGGCTTTGCTTCTCAAATTCATCTGAGTTTATATGTTGGCTAAATAATGTGTTATCCATATTGGGTGTTATCCATTAGTTTGGTGGTGTTTGGATTAGTAAATGTGAATATGGAGTTTGGGTTCATGGTGTATATGTTCACTGTGTCAAGGACAGTGCGAGTTCTTCATCTGCATAAGTCACTGAATAAGTGAAGTTTTTCCTGGAGTTTGGACATTCGCTTCACCAAAGTCACTGAATAAGTGAAGTTTTTCCTGGAAAACCGACCCTTAGAGTGTATCAGTTGTGTGCTTCTATATATATATATATATATATATATATATATATACATCTAACTGTGATATACATATATATGTGTATGTGTGCTTTAGAGAGTGAGGAATGAAGGCAGGCCTACCATGCCTATTAGCATGCAGGACGGCTTGGGGTGTAATGTGTGAGTGTAGACATGGTAGGAAATATAGGTAATGCTAGTGTAACTAGACTAAGGTAGTGCTTGCTAGATAGTAAGGACACTCTAGTATCCTAACCAAGTTAATTTTAGCCTAGATATTTAGGATATAGCTCCCATATCCTAGAAGTGGACTCTTGCAATTTAAAAATAGATAGATTGACTCAGTTTGATTAATTGACCTATAATGACTCTAAAACTTGATTTGCTGCTGCAAGCATACAATACCGCAAAAATATTTACTGACTCGTCAAGTTGAACCGTGTATAACATGCTCGACGCTTAAGAGGAATCATTTCGACTTAGTAGACTATCGAAGAATCGGTATCGGACTATCGGTATCGGTATCGGTATCGGTATCGAACTATCGGACTATCGGCATCGGTATCGAACTATCGGTATCGCTAGCGGACTATCAGACTATCGGACTATCGGTATCGGTATCGAACTATCGGTATCGCACTATCGGTATCGGTATCGCACTATTGGTATCGGACATCAGTATCGGTATCGCACTATCGGTATCGGTATCGAACTATCGGTATCGGTATCGGTATCGAACTATTAGTAACAACCTTACTTAGATTTTTCTCTTCTCGAGCTAGAATACAAGCGGGTCCACCAGTTACATGATTATATACTAATTCTGTTTAGTTTGTCTTACTATACAGATTTTTACATCCAATCTGTGATGGATCGTTATTTCGTTGATCGTACATGGATGTACAAACGACAACACGAGAGCAGAATATGTGTGAGTGACGATTTTCAGGCAGGCGTGGAAGTGTTTCTTAAGTATGCCATGAGCAAAGCTCAGTTTATGGACGGCAACAAAATCAAGTGTCTATGTCATAATTGTCGCAATAGACGTTACGAATAAGTGGTGAGTGTAAGAGATCATTTGACCCGTAAGGGTTTCGTACATGATTACGGCCTGTGGTCAACGCAAGGTGAACTATATGCGGAAAGACAGGTTGCAAATGCTGCTACTTATGCTTTTGATGATAATGCTGCAGCGGATTTTGTCATCGATGACGACGAATGCTTTGTTGATTATGGAGACGTGCAGAACCTTGCACGAAATATGGTTTACGATGCGGCAGGGCCTAATTTTGATCCGGAGGATCCTAATCCCGAGGCGAAGGAGTTCTATGATATGTTTCAGGATGCTGAAACTTCTTTATATCCTGGTTGTGAGCCACATTCCGTACTGTCAGTGACAATGCGGTTGTTGAACATAAAGTCCGATTTTAACTTGCTACAAACTTGTTATGATCGGATTATACAACTAATGAAGGAGGTGTTACCGAAGGAATCAAAAGAGCTTCCAAAAAACTTCTACAAGTCGAAGATGATGGTCCGATAACTGGGACTGGGGTATGACAAGATAGATTGTTGTCACAACGGATGTATATTGTACTACAAGGAGAACGAGGATATAGAAAGTTACAGCTTCTGTAATGCGGATCGTTACAAGCCAGTCAGGGGAAAAGGAAAGTCAACTAGAAAACGACGTCCTTACAAGTATATGCATTACTTGTCGATCATGAAGCGCTTGCAGAGGATGTATATGTCCCAGAATACAGCAGAACACATGACGTGGCACAACGAAGAACGCACAAAGGACGATGGAGAATTGTTACATCCTTCGGATGGAGAGGCGTGGAAATATTTCGATTTTCGCCATCCAGATTTTGCTGTAGAGCCTAGAAATGTACGCAAGGGGCTATGTTCTGATGGCTTCGCCCCTTTCGGGTAGTCGGGATCTTAATAGTCCTGCTGGCCGGTCATTCTGACCCCTTACAATCTGCCACCATGGATGTGTATGAAGACTCCTTATATGTTCTTGACAACTATCATACCGGGTCCCAAAAATCCGACGAAGAATATCGATATATATTTACAGCCGTTGGTGGATGAGCTGAAACAACTATGGGAGATCGGCGTCACGACCTATGATATTTCCAGGAAACAGAACTTTCAGATGAGAGCTTCACTGATGTGGACAATTAATGATTTTCCCGTATACGGTATGCTGTCGGGATAGAGTACTCACGGCACCCTGTCTTGTCCGATATGCATGCAAAATAGTAAGGCGTTCCGCCTTAAACATGGAGGAAAAACTTCTTTCTTTGATTGTCTTCGTCAATTTCTGCCCGCGAGTCATCCTTGGAGAAAGAACAAAGACGCGTTCAGAGCTGGAAAACAAAAATTTTCTCATTCGCCTGCCAGATTGTCGGGATACGATATTTGGGAAGATGTAAGCACGTGTTAGCTCGTATTGCACTTTACTTACTGTCTGCCTACGGGCTGTAACATGATTGACGAATCCTAGGGTTGATCATGTATGACTAAAACTCTTGCTAGTCTTCACGTTTTGTACGACTAGCTTCATGATCATCCAAATATGTAATATATGGGATGCCTTACTATTATATATTTGATGCTCTAACATCTTGTAACTGCTATTCCTTGCATGAGATTGAGACAATACTCTTGTTCATGACCATAAGAGACTGATGGCTTGTAGTTAAACCCTCATGTATCTAGACAGCCGTGACCGTATAGCGAGGTAGATTCCATTTCAATATACGTAACTGGCTATGTATGCCCCCGCTCTCCAGTATTGGTAGGATTATTGCAGGCGTTCCAGAATCTTGAGTGGAAGTGAGATCATATCGCGATAAATTTCTGACTGGTTTACCTAGATTTCCGACTGATTGAGATACAGTTTAGGAAATAGTGGATCGACTTATAAAGATAGCTTATTTTCTTCCTTCTATAGTGGGAAAGTCTATTGAGCAGTCAACAGAGCTATACATGAGACAAATAGTGATACAATATTGTATTTCAATGAGTATAGTACCATATTGAGATACTCATTTTACCTTTCACTTTTGATAGAGTTTGCATGAAAGTTTGGATACCAGGTTGAGGTTCAATGTAGCTTATCATCCTCATTCGTATGGACAGTCATAGAGGACCATTCAGGCTTTGAATGATATATATGCTTCGCTTGCACTTTATATTTTGGTAGGTCTTGGGAGGATCATCTTCACATAGTTGAGTTCTCTTATAACAAAAACCATTAGGCGAGCATTCAGATTACTCCGTTTGAGGCATTATATGGGAGATAGTTTAGATCTCCCTTGGCATGAGATGATGTTAGTCAGCGAATTTAACCCTTGGAATTAAATCTTACTTTTATGAATAATAAATTGCCTAAATAAATAAATTAATAATTATTTTTATTTTTTATTTGCTAGAAGGGTATTCTAGTATGTTTTTTCTTAGGAGAAAATTTGCATAAAAGATACTCAAATATTTTTAATAAACATCTCCCACATTCTCTTTATTTAATAAAAGAGAAATAGGCTGCTAACCATCGACCCCCTTTCCATCTTCTTTTCGAAATCCAGCTGCCAACCCTCTCCATCTGTCACTCTCGTTTTCCCGTTATACTTATTTTTATTATACGTGTACGGATTTCTGACATTTGTCAGGTGGATTGTAGTTAGACTTGTCTTGCTTAGCCTAGTCTTGGTTTAATCTTGACTTGGTTTATTTTGGTTTGGTTCAACATGTTGGCTTGGTTTGGTTTGAGATGGTTTGGGCTTAATATGTAAGTCAATCCCTCTCTCTCTCTCCTCCATTTATTTCTCATAACTTCTCCATCTTCTTCATTTACTCCTCTCCACCTACACCCAAGAGCCCTAGGCAAGTGCAACTTGCTTCATGATGGATTTCAAGTTTTATTGTTCCATTCTCTTCTTTACATGATTATAAGCCTCTTTAGAACTTTGAGTTTTTGATTTTTATGGGTGGATTCTTGTAGATCTAAGTTTGATACATTTTCGTTTTTTGTGGTTTTGATATATCAAACTTTCTTTTTTTCAAAAACTAGTTGTTCCATGTTGTAGAAAATTTCGTTCTACCCCATTTTGACCATTTGAAAGTCCTAATTTGGAGTTATTTTGACCGAGTTATGGTCATTTGAAGTTCATGAGTTCAACCAAGCATTTTATGCTGGTTGGAGAAGATGAACAGTGTGCGCACGCGCTTTTTAGCACCGCATCATCTAGGTTGTGCGCATTCTGCCGCAACCTGGAACTGTCGCAACCTAGTTTGGCACAACCTAGCTTGACACAACCTAGCTTGGCACAACCTGGCTTGGCGCACTCTTTATAAGTAACAAGTAAACTTGATATGACATATATAATTTTGATAGTGGCCCGTCGAGGCGCACTCCTGACAAGCAATCTTGATAAGTAATAAGTAACCAGACATGACATGATAATCTTGAACGCTGTTGTGACAGCTACCCTGACTTGCTAAGTAACTCTTGTCTTGACACCGTAGTTGATTTTCTTGATTGTGCCTGTGTAAGCTACCTGTCTCGTCTTACATCATGTCTAGGACATAAATTCCTGGTTACCACGGTCAGGGATTCATAATAAATCTGACTAGGTTAATGACTAGATTGATCAAGTAGTTCATATAGAGAGATTTTTTAGTTACAGGCGATCCCGTTATCCCGGCCACACCAGAAGGACTTGTAG
Organism: Iris pallida; assembly: GCA_029216955.1. Taxonomy (NCBI): domain Eukaryota; kingdom Viridiplantae; phylum Streptophyta; class Magnoliopsida; order Asparagales; family Iridaceae; genus Iris; species Iris pallida. The sequence continues at coordinate 9,898,540 of JANAVB010020198.1, read as the reverse complement.
CCTGCCGACGAGTAGGACACATTTCCAGCTCACTGTCATGTGGGGGCACTTCTTGAAAACATAAGCACTGAAAGTACACCAGTAAGCTTGATAACTCTTGTAACTCTAATAAATCTTCTCGCCTGGATAACCTGGATAGCTGCAGGGCTTATGACTGCGGGAACATCTCATTGCATCTTGACCCTAGTTAGTTAAAGTCTCAAGCCATACTATTTGCTTGGCCGTGAATGATGGATACAGTCCAGTCTAGTCTTGTCTAATCGATGCCAGTCTATGATTACTTTATCGCATGCTTGCTCATGCCTTACTCTTGTCGATAATTGGTTGGAAACTAAGCTCTGTTCAGGTGAAGGGTTACAACCACGGTCCTTGTTTGGTTTACGGGTTGTAACTTGGCTACCGGAATAGTCCCTTAGTTGTCTTATCGTTTATCACCTTGTTTTCTCTAACTCATGTCTTTTATTACCATTTATGTTCCCATGTGCTAATATGCTGGTTTTAGTTCTTAAGTGAAGCCTCCCTTGTGGCACTTGCTCTTCTGGGTATAAGCCAGCTAGTTTTGTATGGCCAAATTTCGGAGTAGGGCTCGAGGATCCTCTAGCCTTCCAGCCAGATGGTGACCACTAGGCGCAATCCTGGCAACAAGTGGGTTCTTATTTTGCTCTCCCACTCTCTCGTAAAAATATTCTTTTGAGGCGTTTAGCCGTTGAGCAAGTGTTAGCTCGTTGGCAACTTTACTTACTGTCTGCCTACGGGCTGTAACATGATTGACAAATCCTAGGGTTGATCATGTATGACTGAAACTCTTGCTAGTCTTCACATTTTGTATAACTAGCTTCATGATCATCTGAATATGTAATGTTTGGGATGCCTTACTTTGTATGTCTGATGATCTAACATCTTATAACATTTACTTACTTGCTTGAGATTGAGACACTAGGCTTGTTCATGACCATAAGAGATCGAGGTAGATTATACTTCAATGTATGTAGCTGGCTGTGTCTGTCTCCCGCTCTCTATTATTCAGGTTCTGGGGCATGACACGGTTTAAGTGGTAGCCCATGCAGGTCTTGTAAATCAAGATGTGTGAGGGTTTCACTGAATAGATGTCTTAATCAGCACTCGCCCTTGATCTCTACTTGTGTCTTCTAATCTTTCCGAAATCTTGACCAGATCACATATTTATATCCTCGATCTATCATGGTCCTTTCTTATTGTTCCCTATGTCGTTTCTTCAGCAGCATTATTCCTAGTCCTACCGATCAGCAAGGTGGAGCACCTCCATTGGACCAGCAACAACCTGGAGACCAAGCCCAGCACTCTGGAGCAACCTCCCGAGTCATGCATTTCAGGGATCCAGAGCCTCCAGTTCAACCCGTCCAGCCTGCAGAGCCTGATAATAGAACCCTGGTGGGGCTTATTAGGGAATTGCTTGCATCTCAAGATCATCGGGGCGATGCCCTGCACCAGAAAGTACAAGATACCATGGGCAGAGTTGGTTATCAAGGGAACAATACGGCTAACTGCTTCAAGCGTCTGAACCCTCATTTCTTTGACGGCACTGAAGATGCTATTGCTGCTGATACATAGCTGTAGGACACAAAGGTTATCCTGGAAGCAGTTAAGATTCCTGAGGGTGAGAAGGTGGCCGTCGTGCGCCTACAGTTATTGGACTTAGCTCGCAGCTGGTGGGCGATGCAAGCAGTTGGATTGGCGACGCCTGTCTTATGGGCGGTATTCAGAGACAAGTTCCAGACGAAGTACTTTAATTCAGTAGCTCGGTATGATCTGCAGACCATATTCAGCAATCTCAAGCAGATGGGAAGGACGGTCGATGGATATGCGGCCGAGTTTTCTAGGCTTAGTCGATTTGCTCCCACCTTGGTGGCGACCAAATTGGACCGAGCGCAGCGATTCCAGCTGGGACTCCACCTAGAGATCATTCTAGCAGTGGAGCAGTTTGAGCACCAGATGTTTGATGCTGTCTTGCGAGCAGCGAAGAGGCATGAGTATACCTCCCAGAGGATAATAGATCGAACTAGAGGACGAAAGAGGTCTTATGGATAGTTGTCCCAGTCATCAACACCAGCCCCGGCAGCTAGGGCTTTGACCATTGGAGCTCCTAGAAGGGCGACCACAGTTTCGTCGGTTCAGCACTCGACATCGACGTACCCTCAGCAACAGAAGCAAAAGCAGAAGCAGTCTTCCGCGATGGGCTGCACTCATTGTGGGAACCCAGGACACGTAGTCTCAGAGTGTCACAGAGCACATGGGTTGTACTTGGCTTATGGGGCACCGGATCACATGATAGGGTCCTGCCCGCATAGAGCCAGTTCCTCTTCATCAACCCTAACCAGTCCATCGGTTAGGGGACCAACACCAGTACAGCAGCAGTACCAACCTCTGAGGCCATTGCCGCCTCAGGCTCAAGCTTTCCAGCAGCAGAGGTCGCAACAGTATGCTCAGGCCCAAGCTCAGATTCAGAACAGGCAGAGTGGTCACCAGCAGAGGGGACCAGCACCGAGAGGACAAGGTCAAGCTATGGCTCTGATCGTGGCAGATAAATTGGCATCAGGTGAGGTGGTGGCAAGTACCATTCGTGTTAACTCTTTTCCATCATCAGTATTATTTGATTCGGGTGCATCGTATTCATTTATGTCTGCACGATTCGCTACACGAATAGAACTGTAGCCCGAGTCATTATCAGTAAAGCTCAATATACTTACTGGTAACGGTCTTGTAGGGGTAGATAGAGTCTATTCCTCGTGTAGAATCGTAGCTAGCAGTAGAGAGTTTTTCGCTAGATTGATAGAATTCTCGATGGCCGACTATGATATGGTCCTAGGAATGGATTGGTTGAAGGATCAATACGCAAGAATAGACTGCCATATTGGCAGGATTATTTTTGGTATTCCAGGCGAACCAAAGTTTTCATTTTCCAGAGGCGAAGTAGAACCTTCTTCACCAGTCTTGCGGATGGCAGTGACAGAAGTAGTTCAGTTTCCCAGAGTGGTAGAAGAGTTTCCTGATGTATTTTTCGAAGAACTTCCATGCATGCTGCCAGAGAGAAAAATAGAGTTCACCATCGATTTGATTCCAGGAACGGCACCAATGTCAGAGAGAGTCTACAGAATGGCACCATCAGAGTTGGAGATCCTGTACAAGATGATTGAAGAACTCAGAACCAAGGGATTCATTCGTGCTAGTAGATCACCTTGGGGAGCCCCGATGCTTCTTGTGAAGAAGAAGGATGGTACGTCAAGATTATGTGTTGATTATCGTACCTTAAATTCTGTAACAATCAAGAACAGATATCCTCTACCAAGGATAGATGACTTGTTCGATCAACTCAGTAGGACAGCAGTATTCTCGAAGATTGACTTGCGGTCGGGGTACCATCAGATCAGAGTCAGAGAGCAAGACATTCCGAAGACAGCATTCAGATCTAGATATGGACATTGGGAATTCCTTGTTATGCCATTTGGAGCGACCAATGCGCCTGTCGTATTCATGGACTTTATGAATCGTATCTTCATGCCCTATTTGGACCAGTTCGTGATAGTGTTCATAGACGACATCTTAGTCTATAGTAAGAATGAAGCACAACATCTTCGTGTAGTCCTACAGATTCTCAGAGAGCACCAATTGTACGCGAAGTTCAGTAAGTGCGCATTTGGCTTGATCGTATTTCGTACTTAGGTCACATCATTACTCGAGGTGGAGTGGAAGTGCACCCCCAGAAGATAGTTTCCATAGAGACATGGCCAGTTCCCAATACCGTCGCAGAAGTTCGCAGTTTCCTAGAATTGGCTGGCTATTACCGACGATTTGTGTCAAACTTTGCTCGGATTTCGGCCACTACTAAAATCTGCTTAATTGACGACGTAAATTTAGCGACGTTTAAATAACGTCGCTAAATTACTGACATTAGCGACGTATAACTGAAACATCGCTAACCGTCGCTACTAGCGATGCAAATAGCGACGTGACAACGACGTATATTAGTTACATGAGCTAGTCGTCACGTAACGTCGCTCTGGCATCGCTAATAGCGACTAATTTAGCGACGTTCGTAAGAACGTCGCACGTCGCTAAATTCTAATTAAATTAAATTATCTCCCCTCCAATTCATTTTTCTCCATCCATTTTACTATCTCACTCTCTCCCTCCGGCGCTCTCACTCTCACTCTCTCCGGCGCTCTCACTCTCTCCGGCGACTCTCCTCCCGTACATGACTCTTTCTCTCTCTCTATTTTTGGTGTTGGTGGTTGGAGGGGTACTGGTGGCTCGGGGGGAGGGGTAGGGGGTACGGGTGGTTGGGGGTGAGGAATGGTTGGGGGGTGGCTGGGGGGTCGGGCAGGGGGTGAGGAGGGGAGGGTTAGGGTTCGGGTTAGGGGTGGGTGTGTGTGGAGGGGGGGAGGGGCGGGGGAGGGGGGGAGGGCGGTTGGGGAGTGAGGGCGGGGGCGGGGGGGGGGGTTGGAGGGACGGTAGGGGAGGGTTATGGTAAGGGTTCGGGTTAGGGTTAGGGGTGGTTGGGGGGGGAGAAGAGCAGGGGGGTGAGGAGGGACGGGGGAGGGAAGGGGGGCTGGTGGGGGACGGGTTAGGGATAGGGTTCGGGTTAGGGTTAGGGGTGGTGAAGGGGGGGAGGGGTACGGGGGGGGGGAGGGGGGGGGGGGGCTGGGTCAGGGGCACCGATAGTGCCGAAAAATCTGATAATTGAGTAATAATTCTTTGTTTTCTGACACCTAAAAATCTGATACACCAATTCGAAACCACGTACCGATAGTACCGATATTTGTAACACGTAGTTTTTTTGGTTGGTTAATGTCGTCGTCTATTTTGTTCGATCCCGATACTCATAGGAATGGTCCCGAGTCACGGTCGTAGTATGTAGTATATTCTTTTTTGTTTGTAGTATATTCGTTTTAGTTTTGAAGTTTTAGTTTTGAAGTTTATTCATTTTAGTATGTAGTAGGAATGGTCCCGACTCATAGGAATGGTCCCGAGTCACGGCCGTAGTATGTAGTATGTAGTATATTTGTTTTAGTTTTGAAGGTTATTCATATTTGCAGATATCTAGAAATGGCTATATCCATGTATCTGCTAGACCGTTCGTGGATGTATAACCGCATTCGAGATGACAAGTGCGGTGTGCGAGATGAATACATCGTCGAAGTAGAACAATTCCTCCAATTCGCGAAGGTGTTTCCTCAATCCATGGACGGCATGGACATTAAGTGCCCTTGTGCAAAATATCGGAACATGAAGTTTCAACCAGAATTGGATGTGTCGTATCACTTATACATAAAGGGTTTCCTTCCGAATTACTACCAATGGACCGCACACGGAGAGCTTGTACCTTTAGCATTCCAAGCTGAGCTTTATGTGGAGCCTTATATGAATGTCCACAACCGAACTGGTGTCGACAACGAGTACGTGAACATGGTCTTCAACGCTGCGGGGCCTAGTTTCGATCCATACAATCGTGACGCAGCTGAGGAATCACCGAATATCGATGCCGCGAAGTTCATGGAGTTGCAGGAGAATGCAAGGACTCCTTTGTACCCTGGCTGTGAGGACCATTCACCGTTAGAGGTGATCACTCGGCTCTTGAGCATAAAGTCTGACTTTAACATGTCGCAAGAAAGCTACAATAGAGTGCTCGAGTTGATTACCGATATCTTGCCAGAGGGAGCCAAGTTACCGAAAGACTTCTACCGCTCTAAGAGGATGGTGAGATCCCTCTGGATGGGATATGACAAGATCGATTGCTGTCAGAACGAATACATGCTTTACTACAAAGATCACAAGGATGCAGAAGTGTGCGGATTATGTGGTACTGATCGCTACAAGCCAACTGCTGCAGGCAAGTCTAGAAGACCGACTGCTTCAATGCACTACTTGCCGTTGACGCCGCAGTTGTAGAGGTTGTTCATAGTGAAAGAGACTGCCGAAAATATGAGTTGGCACAAGCGACAACAGACCGAAGGAGTGTTGGATCACCCATCTGATGGAGAAGCATGGAAGCACTTCGATCGAGCATATCCTAATTTTGCTTCTGATGCGCGTGATGTATGGTTGGGGCTCTGTTCTGATGGTTTTACCCCATTTGGTCTTTCAGGCTCCCAATATTCATGCTGGCTGGTAATCCTCACTCCGTACAACCTACCGCCTTGGATGTGCATAAAGACACCTTACATGTTCTTAACTATTATCATCCCTGGTCCGAACAATCCGAAGAGGAACATCGACGTGTACTTACAGCCGTTGATAGATGAGCTGAAGCAGCTATGGAAAACAGGGGCGTACACGTATGATGCTTCGAAAAAACAGAATTTTCAGATACGGACAGCACTAATATGGACAATCAACGACTTTTTGGCTTATGGAATGTTATCTGGATTGAGCACTCATGGTCGGCTTTCATGTCCGTATTGCATAGACCGTACGTACTAAGGCTTTTCGTTTGAGACACGAAGAAAAGCCATGCTTCTTTGATTGTCACCGGCAGTTCTTGCCGAAAGACCATCCGTACCGTAGGAACAGAACTGCATTCCGTGCCGGAGCTATGGAGAAGGGCGATCCGCTGCCAATGTGGTCCGGAGAGGACACATGGGAGCAAGTAAAAGAAATCCTAAGTGCTATTGAAGATCCTACAACGAGCAACCGTTGCGAGGGATTTAGCGAAGATCATAACTGGACCAAAAGGAGTATATTCTGGGATATGCCATATTAGAGCACAAATCTGATTAGACATAACCTTGACGTCATGCATATCGAGAAGAACGTGTTTGATAACATAATTAATACTGTAATGGACGTCAAGGAAAAGACAAAAGACAATCAGAAGGCTAGATTGGACTTCGCTGAAATATGAAGGCGCCCTACATTGCATATGATAGACAACGGGAAGGGAAAGCTTTTGCGGCCTAAGACAATCTACTCGGTGGATAAGGAGGACAAAGTGAGACTTTGTAGATAGATCCAGGACTTAAAATTTTTGGATGGATGCGCCTCCAATTTAAGAAGATGTGTCGACATAAAAGAGTGTAAACTGACCGGAATGAAGAGCCACGATTGCCATATATTCATGAAGAGGTTAATTCCTGTTGCATTTCAGGAATTATTACTGCCGGTAGTCGGGGATACATTAACAGAGCTTAGCATATTCTTCAGAGATCTTTGTTCTTGTAAGTTGCTCGTCGATCGTTTATAGAAGCAAGCGAAGGACATTATGGTAACACTTTGGAAACTTGAGAGGGTTTTTCCTCCTGCATTCTTCGACTCAATGGAGCATTTACCAATTCATCTTATCCATGAGGCTCTAGTTGCTGGACCTGTCAGTTATCGTTGGATGTAACCTTTCGACCGATAGTTGAACCACCTCAAGAGGAAGGTGAAAAATAAGGCATGGGTGGAGGGTTCTATTTATGAAGCATATGTCCTTGAGGAGATTTTAAACTTCTGTTCCATATATTTTCAGCCTCATATTGCTACAAACAGAACAAGGGCTCCCAGTGTCACGACCCGTACCCTAGAGTAAGGGCACGAGAAGTGGATACGTCCAGCCTACGCCGCAGTGTCGGCGGTAGAACGCTGTCCTAGGTCACAACATCTAACAATATAATGCTAAACAGTTTATACTCCCCGAATGGGGGTGGCATAGCAGAAAGTAAACTCAATCACAGCTAGGTAGGAAGATAAGATAGAAGATAGATAGATAAATACTGCTGAAAGGAAAGGAAATCCACAAGAACAACAGAGAGTCTAGTGTCTAAGATAAATACATATCCCAAGTATCAAATATATACAATCATACAGAGAGTAATGTAAATGAAAAACATCCTAGTCTAGAGGTGTGTCATCCACTGCTAGTGGGACCTGCTGCTGGTCAAGGTCCAAACACTCATCTAAGGTAGCACCGTAATAGGTATCCACACCGGTCTCCTCCTCGTCCTCTGTAATATTTTCAATAGGTCCAGTCAGGACAGGAGCAAGTACAATACATCTCAACAGATCATAGCAGGTTAGAAAATATAATCATGCAGTAAAGTAAGATACAAGAACTGAAAGAAGTATAGGATGTAAACAGAGAAAGCTGTAAATGGAAATATATACTGTAAATAGAGAGCTATCAGTGGCTAGTGAGTCAGAGTACAATATAAACATGTGAATGGCATAAGAGATTCTGGAAACTATACTATGGAGTGATTTTGGGAACTACACTACTTGGATATTATTCACATGTCTACTTCTACTCCCTCGTACCCCCAATCAATACACAAGGATCTAGCCAGATTATGTTATGATTCTATGCAATGGCCCACAAGGGGTGATACATGGTAAGCCCATAAATGGGTGATTCTGGGAATACCCATAAATGGGGTGATTCAAGGAAGACTCTGTGATCATGAGAGTACATGTCACAAGTGATCAACGAACCGTGAAGCATAGTGATACACCATGTAAGTGAAACGCACAGAACATGTAGTATACGATGCTTCCTGAGGGGATAACATCTCAAGAAGGGATCCATATAGTACTAATCCGTATGATCAACGTGACAATATCAAGTAAAGTAATTTAAAGCAGGAAAATAATTCTAAACAGGATATGAAATGATCAGAGAATGTACTCGCATGGTATCTGAGTGTCCAAGATGAAAGTACTGAGGGGTGGTGTCTAGCTCCTATTTAGAACAGCACAAGTCACAACAAGTCCAGAATGGTAAAAAGATGCACTACAATACATTCTACATGAATCTAGGTCAATCTAGGCCAAAGTTAACTCTTGGTCAACTCTGGTCAACCCTAGAAGTCAGACTAGGTAAACTATGGTCAAACTAGGTCTAACAAATCTAAATTAGGTCAAACAAATCATTCTAGGTCTAAACAAGTCTACACTAGTCTAATCAAGGCTAAACTAGCCTACGCTAGTACACCAAGTCCATACACAACCTATACAACACAAGTCAAAACCAACATCACACAACCTATATTGCATCTAGGCCTACACATGGAAATCACATAACACATACATATATTTATACACATGTCTACCTATATGTATACCATTCATACATATATATAATATATATATAATAGCACACACACATATTATAATATATATGATGCCTACATATATACATAACATATTTTATATATTAGATACACACACACACACACATATATATATATATATATATATATATATATATATATATATATATATATATATATATATATATATATATATATATATATATACATACATACATGTGTATAAAGGGAGAGGAAAGCAATGTGTGTGTGTGTGTTCGTGAGACACTTGTGTGTGTGTGAGATATGGCATGAGGGTGTGAGGGTGTGTGTGTTAAATAAACAGTGAAGGGTTCACTGTCATGAAACAGTGTGTGTATATGCAATCTGGAAACAGGACATGGCAATGTTGTGTGTATGAATGATGAAGAGTATGTGAAGAGGAAATCATAGGGTTTCAGTTTTCAGAAAATAGGAAGGAACCCAATGTTGCAGGCAACATGTGTAATATCAGTACAACAAAACTCATTGTTTGGAATTAGAGAAGCCAAACATCTTGACAGTTCACTAATGTAATTTCAGACTTCACATAGCTCTCAGTTAAAAAGGAAAAGGGAAATCAATTCAGTTTATTTTCAGTTAATCCCAGTTTTCAATCCAACCAAATGACAGTTTTTATATATCAATTTCGAAATCAAAACACCACAAATTCATCCCAAAATAGGCATACAGTTAGATTACTTATAGGAGAACAATATTAGGGACTTAAACATGTAATTAACAGTATTTAAAGTAACTAAAATGGATGCCAAAATCCAGATTTGAAAATTGGAAATAAATACTGAAATGAACATGTATCAGGTTTTTAGAAAAAATTGGAAAATGATACCTAAAACAAACTAAATTGTGAAATTATTGGTTGGTAATGATAAACAATAATGTGCTCGTGTCCAACATGCTGTTCGTGTCCCACCATAATGACACAATGTGTCTAAATAGATTAAAACACAAAAACAGCACACACACACACACACAGACACAAAACACACAGTGTCGTGCACGTGTTCCAGATAGTCTAGGACACGACACGACATGAATCAAACCTCGTGCTCGTGTCTGTGGGTTCGCCTAGTGTCCACCTAGGTTCGTGTCACTCTGATTTGCACCCACGTGTTATCGTGTCCAACTAAATGAGCCGTATCAGTGCTCACTGACAGCAAGTGCACAGTCAGTGCAAATCCGATGCATGGCAGATTTCGTGTCCGATACGACACGAGGTGTCGTGAGACTCGAGGAGGGGCCTGTCAGTGGTTGCCCCACCTCCGTGCCAAGTGGCACGTGTCCACGTGGCGTGTGCTGCATGCAAACGGTACCAAGCAGCATAGGAAGCACACTGCTCGCATGTGTGTGTGCACCCGCGTGTGCACGTGTCCAAACCGACATGACACGACACCAAATCAATCCCAGTCGACCAGAATCATGTAAGCAACATCAAAACACAATTTCCTCTTCAGAAATAATTTGAAAACCACATCGAAATGTCCTTTGGGGCATTTCATCAAACACCTTAACTAGTGGGCTGATACGTGTCCATTTAGGACACAAAATGGACACAAAATCCTAAAAAAATCTAGGGTTAGCTAGGGGACACTTAGATCTAGGTCAATATGTAATAATAACAACATCTAATATTGAGTTTTAGGGATTTACCTATAGGTGTCAAAACTCCTCAAAAAGCTTCAAAGATGGGGTGTCTCCTTGCTCCCCAAACTTCACCAAATTGCTAGAAAACTGAGAATAACATACACCAACAGCAAGAATACCTAAATTAAAATCTATTGCAATTTGTTTGAAGGAAAAAGGAATTAATTTGGATTTTCTATGAATTAATGAAGTTGGTACATACCTCTCTTTCCAAATGAACTTTCCTAAAGAGGCTAGCCCTAATGGAAGAGTGTATTTATAGGGTGGGATTCCCAATGCTAGTGTGGCCAGCCATCGAGTGAATTAGGGTTAGGGTTAGCTAATGGGTTGGGCTTTGGGCCCCTATGTGCTAAGTTGCTAATTAATGGTTCAACCATAAGTCATGGCTTATGACTTAACTATTCTAACTTAAATTCTAATTGGCCTATTAGGAATTAACTTAATGTTAGGTTAGGGTCACATGACCTAATCAAGTCCAAACACAACTAGGGTTAGCTTCTAGGTTAGTCTACCAAGGTCAATGCTAGTCAAAGTCAACCTAGTCAACCATCATTCAAACAGTTCCAAAATAAATCCTAAAAATTCCCATAAATTCAAATAAATTATAATAAATTCAAATAACCTCAAAATGACAAAAATACCCTTGAACTAGAAATGTGGTAGTGTCAAATCTACCCTCCTTAAAAGAATTTCGTTCTCGAAATTGAAAGGCGAAACGCAACTGATGAGAAGGATAGAAAGTATGCCTCCAGGTCCAAAAAGATAAGGTTATCGCTCGCCCATCTCATCCTCCCTCTCCCAGGTAGACTCTTCTGGAGAATGATGCCTCCATACGACGCACACCAAGGGTATCACCTGGTTCCTCAGAACCTTCTTCCGTCGATCCAGAATCTCCACTGGCTGCTCTGGACAGCTGAGAGAAGGCCCAACCTCAATCTCCGAATGATCAAGCACATGTCTAGGGTCAGCCACGTACCGTCTCAACTGTGATACATGGAATACGTTGTGGACACCCACTAGTGCAGGTGGCAAGTCTAGCCTATATGCCACGTCACCGACTCTTCCGCTGATAACGAAAGGGCCGATGAAGCGCGGGCTAAGGTTTCCGCCTCCACCAAAACGTATCATACCACGAATCGAAGATATCCTCAAGAAAACCTGGTCTCCAACCTAATCACAAGCAAGGTCTCAATTTAATTATGATAAACAAACATGATCAATCAAAACACAAACAATCAAACCTAAATCTAATCCTACTCTAATCTGTACCTCAAACTCTAAGGGCCTCCGGTGGCTATCGGTCCAGTACCGATGTCTGTCCTGTGCCACACGAAGTCTGTCCCTGATGAGCTTTACCTTCTCGGTTGCGTCAACAACCATCTCTGGCCCCAGTAAAGCTCGCTCACCAACATCATCCCAAGATAAGGGTGTACGACACCTACGCCCGTACAGAGCCTCGAAAGGTGACATCTCAATGCTGGCCTAGAAACTGTTATTGTAAGCAAACTCCACCAAATGTAGATGATCCTCCCAGGAACCTACAAAGTCCAAGATGCACGTCCGTAGCATATCCTCAAGCGTCTGAATATTCCTCTCTGACTGTCCGTCCGTCTGGAGGTGGTATGCAGTACTAAACTTGAGCTGAGTACCCAAGCTAATCTGCAGACTCCTCCAGAAATGGAAAGTAAAGCGACTATCCCGATCTGAGATGATGCTGACCGGAATCCCGTGAATCCTGACTATCTGCCGCATGTACATCTCTGCAAGCCTCTCTGTAGACGTACCCACCTTGAATGGTAAGAAGTGGGCCGATTTGGTCAACCTGTCAACGATGACCCAAATCGCGTCTTTCCCTCCTAGTGTACGCGGCAATCCTGATACGAAATCTATAGTGATATGCTCCCACTTTCACTCGGGAAATGGGCAGCGGCTGTAATAATCCACCGAGCCTCTACCTTTCTGGCTTGACCTACTTACAGACCAAGCACCTAGCTACGAAGCGAGCCACCTCCCGCTTTATCCCGTACCACCAAACATGTTTCCTCAGATCTCGGTACATCCTGTTGGCACCAGGGTGTATAGAGTACTGAGATCTGTGGACCTCTTGCAAAACCTGCTCCCTGAGCTCTCCGCTGGGCACACATAACCTGGAACCGTGCCTCAAGGCACCATCCTCTGTAAGAGAAAACTCGCCATCCCCCAATCCGGCACAAACCTGCTCTCGGAGACACCGCAGAGCAACGTCCTCAAACTGTGCCGACTTGATCCTTTTCACCAAGTCTGACTGAATCTGCAGGCCCCATAACTGCATCTGAACTCCGGGCACGATCACCTCAATCCTAAGGCTCTCCAAATCAGCAAGCAAGTGACGGTCCATAGTCAAACACATGGCTGTCGGATACCTAATCAAGGCATTGGCAACCACGTTGGCCTTCCCTGGGTGATACTGTCGAAGTCCTTCATCAACTCTAGCCATCTGTGCTGCCTCATGTTTAGCTCCTTCTGAGTGAACACATACTTTAAGCTCTTGTGATCTGTGAAGATCTCCACCCTCTCTCTATCCAGGTAGTGCTTCAACAACTTCAGAGCAAATATCACTGCTGCCAGCTCCAGGTCGTAGGTAGGATAGTTCTTCTTATGGGGACGTAATTGCCTAGAAGCATAGGCAATCACCTTCCCATGCTGCTGCAAGACACAACCCAGCCCCTTTTCGGAAGCGTCACTATAGATAGTGAATCCCCCTGATCCTGAAGGCAATATCAGAATCGGAGCTGTCGTAAGCCGCTTCTTCAACTAATCAAAAGCTGCCTGACACTCCTCTGACCAAACATACTTAGCATCCTTCCAGGTCAACCGAGTCAACGGCTCTGCAACCCGGGAGAAATCCTGTACAAATCTCCGATAATATCCTGTCAGCCCCAGAAAACTCCTGATCTCTGCCACTGAAGTCGGCGCTGCCCATGCCTCAACTGCTGCGATCTTCTTGGGGTCAAATGAGATCCAATCTCCAGTCACCACATGCTCCAAAAAGTCTACCCGTTCCAAGAAGAACTCATACTTGGAGAGCTTCCCATAAAGCTGCTCCTTCCTGAGAGTCTCCAGCACTATCCTCAAGTGCTCCTCATGCTCCTCCTCAGTCTTGGAATATACCAAGATGTCATCAATGAAAACCACCACAAACTGATCCAGGTACTGGTGGAACACCTTGTTCATTAGGTTCATAAACACTGATGGTGCATTGGTTAGCCCAAACGGCATAACCAAAAACTCAAACTGTCCGTACCGCGTCCTGAAAGCGGTCTTGGGAATATCCTCCCTCTTCACCTTCACCTAGTGATATCTTGACCTCAGATCAATCTTGGAAAATACCCGAGCTCCGCTCAACTGGTCAAAAAGATCGTCGATCCGCGGCAGTGGGTATTTGTTCTTGATCGTGAGGTTGTTGAGTGCCCTATAGTCAATACACATCCGTACTGACCTATCCTTCTTCGGCACAAACAATACTGGTGCACCCCATGGCGACGAACTCGAACGGATGAAGCCCTTGTCCTGCAGCTCATCCTCCTGCTTCTTCAGCTCCACCAACTCACTGTTGTTCACCCGATAGACATGCTGAGAGATGGGTTCCGCTCCTGGAACCAAGTCTATCGAGAACTCAATGTCTCTGTCTGGTGGCAATCCAGGCAACTCCTCTGGAAAAACATCCATATACTCTGCTATCAAGGGGTATAGAATCGTCTGCTCTTCAACCGAGACTCCACAGAAAACTCCGCTGCTCTACTCCGCCTGACGTCTGGAGTACTCAAACTCTGGCTCCCCCGGCACTCTGAAGAGAACTCTACCCCCTCTGCAATCAATGCTGGCGTGGTGCCTGCTCAACCAATCCATACCGAGTACTATATCATAGTTCGTAATGGCATTACGAGCAGGCTCACCTCCAACTCACGGCCTCCCAAGATAACACTTTGACCCTTACAAATATCACTCACGAGGATAATGCCACCCAGTCATGATCTTGTAAGTCCTAGGCAATGATTCAGCTATGATACCGTGTCTAATCACAAATAATACTGATATGAAACTATGCGAAGCACCGGAATCGACTAATGCAAAAGTTGGTCTGGAGTCGAGAAGGACCGAACCTGCGATCATCTCTCCTATCCACTATGCATCCTCAGCCGCCATGGCAAAAGCTTGCCCCTGATGTCCTCCTCTAGCCTGCTACTGGTGCCGGACGAACCACTGATGTTGTGTCGGCAGGGCTGGTCCCCTCTGCTGGACTGCTGGAGCTTTGACTGCTGCTCCCTGAGCTGCTCGTCCTGTGGTCAAGGTACACTCCCTCATCTGATGGTCTGCTGAACCACATACTAGGCACTTGTCCAGCCTCTTCCTACACTCGCTCCACCCGTGCCCTGGCTTTTTGCAATAAGCACAGGTGGTGGCATGCTGCCTCGGTGCCTGCTGCTGCATCCTCTGCTGCTGATACTGTACTGGCTGATGCCTCGGCTGCTAAAACTGCTGCGGCTGGAACCTTTGCTGCTGGTGCTGCTGCTGAAAGTGCGGCCTCTTGGCCGGTCCTCCGCTACTGCTGCCTCTCTGGAAGTCTTGCCCCCTCTTGAGCCTAAGCTCAAGATCATCCTCTGTAGCTAACACGTCCACTAGGATCTCCTCAAAGGTAGCGCTACGGGCATTCTTGGTGTAGGACTTGACCTCCTTTACCAAGCCCTTCCGGAACCTCCGGGCCTTCGTCGCCTCTGACAAGCCCTCTACAAATCTGCTTAGGCGGCAGAACTCTCCTGCGTACTCCTCCACAGACTGGCTCCCCTGGACTAGAGCCTCGAACTGAGTCTCGAGGGCTCCCAGCGGTGCATCTGGGAAGAACTTCTCCTTGAACAGCTTCTTGAATGCTGCCCAAGTCTGTCCTGCAGTACCAGCCCTCGGGTCGGTTGGTACCATGTACGGGCCAGATCCTGTATCATGCTGGCCGCTGCCTCAATCTGGAGCCTCGTCGGCATCTCAGCCAACCTAAATATCTCCTCCATGTGCTCAATCCACTCGTCAGCATAAAAGATCCCCTCTGTCCCTCGGAAGTCCCTCGGGTGCATCTTCTGAAAATCTTGGATGCCCTTCTCCCGCGGATGGTGCGGCTGCGGGGCTGCCGCTGGCTAAGCTACAACTCTCTCTACCGCAGTCACGGCCAACTCAATACCTCGTGTGAGCTCTGCTGTGTGCCTCTGCTGCTGGGTCTGCTGACCCTCCATGTACTGCCGAAAGAAAGCTAACAGCTGAACGACATCAACTGTCCCCGCAGGTGGCTACTGTTGCTGAAGCACATCCGGAATCACCGGACTTTGCTCATGCCTCACAGGTGGAGGGGCTCCTCCGAAAGCAGCCAAAACGCCTACCCCAGCTGGCATGACTAGGGCTGCGGTACCAGGGGCCGGCTGCTGAGTATGAGAGGTGGCAGACCTCTCATCGGCGTCCCCCTGGACCTGGCGATGTGATCTCATCTCAACCATCCTGGAGACAGATCAAAAATAAACAATTGCTGAGAATGAGTCAAAATATCAAAGGAGGACAGTTTAAATTCAAAGGAAGATAACAAGCAGCAAAATTTAGATATACGGAATCTGATAAAGAGTTTTCCTAATGTGATTGAGTACCTTCAAAAATTTCCTAATTCTATTACAGGCTGCAGTGGTATTCTAGTTCGAATACCACTACATTTCAAATCTAGACCTGCATGGGCCACCACTAAAAACGTGTCACGACCCACACCCTAGAGTAAGGACACGAGAAGTGGGTACGTCCAGCCTACGCCGCAGTGTCGGCGGTAGAACGCTGTCCTAGGTCACAACATCTAACAATATAATGCTAAACAGTTTATACTCCCCGAATGGGGGTGACATAGCAGAAAGTAAACTCAATCACAGCTAGGCTGGAAGATAAGATAGAAGATAGATAGATAAATACTACTGAAAGGAAAGAAAATCTACAAGTACAACAGAGAGTCTAGTGTCTAAGATAAATACATATCCCAAGTATCAAATATATACAATCATCAGAGAGTAATGTAAATAAAAAACATCCTAGTCTAGAGGTGTGTCATCCACTGCTAGTGGGACCTGCTGCTGGTCCAGGTCCAAACACTCATCTAAGGTAGCACAGTAATAGGTATCCACACCGGCCTCCTCCTCGTCCTCTGTAATATTTTTAACAGGTCCAGTCAGGACAGGAGCGAGTACAATACATCTCAACAGATCATAGCAGGTTAGAAAATATAATCATGCAGTAAAGTAAGATAC
This sequence comes from Iris pallida, assembly GCA_029216955.1. Taxonomy (NCBI): domain Eukaryota; kingdom Viridiplantae; phylum Streptophyta; class Magnoliopsida; order Asparagales; family Iridaceae; genus Iris; species Iris pallida. The sequence continues at coordinate 9,881,493 of JANAVB010020198.1, read as the reverse complement.
AAGAACTGAAAGAAGTACAGGATGTAAATAGAGAAAGCTGTAAATGGAAATATATACTGTAAATAGAGAGCTATCAGTGGCTAGTGAGTCAGAGTACAATATAAACATGTGAATGGCATAGAAGATTCTGGAAACTATACTATAGAGTGATTCTGGGAACTACACTACTTGGATATTATTCACATGTCTACTTCTACTCCCCCGTACCCCCAATCAATACACAAGGATCCTGCCAGGTAATGTTATGATTCCATGCAATGGCCCACAAGGGGTGATACATGGTAAGCCCATAAATGGGTGATTCTGGGAATGCTCATAAATAGGGTGATTCAAGGAAGACTCTGTGATCATGAGAGTACATGTCACAAGTGATTAATGAATCGTGAAGCATAGTGATATACCATGTAAGTGAAACGCACAGAACATGTAGTATACGATGCTCCCTGAGGGGATAACATCTTAAGAAGAGATCCATATAGTACTAATCCGTGTGACCAACGTGACAGTATCAAGTAAAGTAATTTAAAGCAGAAAAATAATTCTAAACATGATATGAAATGATCAAAGAATGTACTCGCCTGGTATCTGAGTGTCCAAGATGGAAGTACTATCCGAGGTGTGGTGTCTGGCTCCTATTTAGAACAGCACAAGTTACAACAAATCCAGAATGGTAAAAAGATGCACTATAATGCATTCTACATGAATCTAGGTCAATCTAGGCCAAAGTCAACTCTTTGTCAACTCTGGTCAAACCTAGAAGTCAGACTAGGTCAACTATGGTCAAACTAGGTTCAACAAGTCTAAATTAGGTCAAACAAGTCATTCTAGGTCTAAACAAGTCTACACTAGTCTAATCAAGGCTAAACTAGCCTATGCTAGTACACCAAGTCCATACACAACCTATACAACACAAGTCAAAACCAACATCACACAACCTATATTGCATCTAGGCCTACACATGGAAATCACATAACACATACATATATTTATACACATGGCTACCTATATGTATACCATTCATACATATATATAATATATATATATAATAGCACACACACATATTATAATATATATGATGCCTACATATATACATAACATATTTTATATATTAGATACACATACATATATATACATACATGTGTATAAAGGGAGAGGAAAGCAATATGTGTGTGTGTTAGTGAGACACTTGTGTGTGTGTGTGTGTAAGATATGGCATGAGGGTGTGAGGGTGTGTGTGTTAAATCTGAAACAGTGAAGGGTTCACTGTCATGAAATAGTGTGTGTATATACAATCTGGAAATAGGACATGGCAAAGTTGTGTGTATGAATGATGAAGAGTATGTGAAGAGGAAATCATAGGGTTTCAGTTTTCAGAAAATAGGAAGGGAACCCAATGTTGCAGGCAACATGTGTAATATTAGTACAACAAAACCCAGTGTTTAGGATTAGAGAAGCCAAACATCTTGACAGTTCACTAATGTAATTTCAGACTTCACATAGCTCTCAGTTAAAAAGGGAAAAGGAAATCAATTCAGTTTATTCTCAGTTAATCCCAGTTTTCAGTCCAACCAAGTGACAGTTTTCACATATCAATTTCGAAATCAAAACACCACAAATTCATCCCAAAATTGGCATACAGTTAGATTACTTGTAGGAGAACAATATTTGGGACTTAAACATGTAATTAACAGTATTTAAACTAACTAAAATGGATGCCAAATCCAGATTTGAAAACTGGAAAAAAATACTGAAATAAACATGTATCAGGTTTTTAGAATAAATTGGAAAATAATACCTAAAACAAACTAAATTGTGAAATTATTGGTTGGTAATGATAAACAATAATGTGCTCGTATCCAACATGCTGTTCGTGTCCCACCATAATGACACAACGTGTCCAAATAGATTAAAACACAAAAATAGCACACACACACAGACACAAAACACACAGTGTCATGTACGTGTTCCAGATAGTCTAGGATACGACACGACATGAATGAAAACTCGTGCTCGTGTCTGTGGGTTCGCCTAGTGTCCACCTAGGTTCGTGTCACTTTGATTTGTACCCACGTGTCGTCGTGTCCAACTAAACGAGCCATATCAGTGCTCACTGACAGCAAGTGCACAGTCAGTATAAATCCGATACACGGTAGATTTTATGTCCGATACGACACGAGGTGTCGTGAGACACGAGGGGGGGCCTGTCAGTGGTTGCCTCCACCTCCGTGCCAAGTTGAACGTGTCTACGTGGCGTGTGCTGCGTGCAAACGGCCCCGAGCAGCAAGGGAAGCACACTGCTCGCGCGCGTGTGTGCACCCACGTATGCACGTGTCCAAACCGACATGACATGACACCAAATCAATACCAGTCGACCAGAATCATGTAAGCCATATCAAAACACAAATTGCTATTCAGAAATAATTTGAAAACCACATCAAAATGCCCTTTAGGGCGTTTCATTAAACACCTTAACTAGTGGGCTGATACGTGTCCATTTAGGACACGTAATGGACACAAAATCCTACAAAAATCTAGGGTTAGCTAGGGGACACTTAGATCTAGGTCAATATGCAATAATAACAGCATCTAATATTGAGTTTTAGGGATTTACCTATAGGTGTCAAAACTCCTCAAAAATCTCCAAAGAGGGGGTGTCTCCTTGCTCCCCAAACTGCACCAAACTGCTAGAAAACTGAGAATAACATACACCAACAGCAAGAATACCTAAATTAAAATCTATTACAATTTGTTTGAGGGAAAAAGGAATTAATTTGAATTTTCTATGAATTAATGAAGTTGGTACATACCTCTCTTTCCAAATGAACTTTCCTAAAGAGGCTAGCCCTAATGGAAGAGAGTAATTATAGGGTGGGATTCCCTATGCTAGTGTAGCTAGCCATAGAGTGAATTAGGGTTAGGGTTAGCTAATGGGTTGGGCTTTGGGCCCCTATGTGCTAAGTTGCTAATTAATGGTTCAACCATAAGTCATGGCTTATGACTTAACTATTCTAACTTAAATTCTAATTGGCCTATTAGGAATTAACTTAATGTTAGGTTAGGGTCACATGACCTAATCAAGTCCAAACACAACTAGGGTTAGCTTCTAGGTTAGTCTACCAAGGTCAATGCTAGTCAAAGTCAACCTAGTCAACCATCATTCAAACAATTCCAAAATAAATCCTAAAAATTCCCATAAATTCAAATAAATTATAATAAATTCAAATAACCTCAAAAATGAAAAAAAATACCCTCGAACTAGAAATGTGGTAGTGACACCCAGAAATGATGACGGTTATAAAGTTGGTATTGAGACAAAGCTGAAAGTATTTACTGCCTACGGAAAACCATCTGGTAAAATGAAAAAAAAGATATCTAAATAACGACGAGGTTAGCACTGCAATGTTATATGTATTGCTCAACTGTGACAAGGAAGAAGTGGACAAGCTAGAGGGGAAAGTAAAATTGTTTCGCGTGCTTCGTTGCTTCTGAATATAACTAATATACCTATGCTTCGTTGCTTTTCAGCATGTTTAAGGATGAGGTAACGTCCAACAATCTGTACGCAACCGAGGAGGAAGTAGAACAGCAAATGCGACTTCATTTTCCTTTTTGGTTGAGAGCATATGTACGGATATCTTCACAATTTACTTTTTCTGTACATTTATACTTGCACATAATAATTAAGTTAGCATCGTTTATATGGTATTTAGGTTGATCGTTAGGAGGCAATCCTTGAGAATGAGTATATTAAACCTCTAGCCAAGGGACCAATTTATCAAGTGAAAACCTGGCCAAGTTACTGCATAAATGGTTTCAGGTTCAAGTCAACAAATGCTCGAATAAGAGACGACTTCTTGGATTTGGATTCTACGAAGAATAGTTGTTTGTGCATAAAATCTTCAAACTACAAAGACGTCGACCCAGGCAATAACTTCTTTGGCATCTTATAGGAGATTGTGGAACTGACATACAATTATGCTATAGAACCTTGTAAGATTGTCTTGTTCAGATATGACTGGTTCGATCCGATCCAAGGTCGAGGTTGGGGAGTTGACAAACATGGTCTTGTTGACATAAATTATCGCCGTCGATGTCAAGCTTATGAGCCGTTTGTTCTAGCAAGCCAGGCTCAACTAGTTTACTTTACCAGCTATCTAAAATGAGGAGCCGAGAGATCAGATTGGTGGGCAGTCTGTAAGACTAAAGCTCGGAATACCTTCGATGTCGACGAGATAGCTTATGTGGAAGACGAACTACCTCTTATTACAAATATTGTCGATGTGGACTCAATGGAAGTTTCTCATGACATGTTTCATCAATTGGAAGAGGTAAAAGTATCAGAAGAGGAAAAAGAAGTTGATAGAAGTGAAGAGGAAGAGGAAGAGGAAGAGGAATCGGAACAAGATAAATTTTCAGAAGAGGATTGAATATGTTTAAGTTTCAGATGTAGTATGGTTTACTTTTATTTTTTTCAGATGTAGTATGGTTTACTTTTGTTTAACGACGTTAATAAGTGACATTTTCAGATGTAGTATGGTTTACTTTTATTTTTTTTAGATGTAGTATGGTTGACTTAGCAACGTTTTCAGATGTAGTATGGTATACCTTTATTTTTTTCAGATGTAGTATGGTATACTTTTGTATTTTTTCATATATGGTTCTACGTGGATCCTTTGGTTCCGGTGCTGGTGGGAGTCGACGAGCCCGACAGTCTCCATCTACCACTCCTCCTACCGACTCCTCATCCCCCCGTACTTTAGTATACACTAGCGGTCTAGTCATCGGCAGTGTCTCCATACCCGGCTCTAACAGTTCGAGGCTAGGGCCTTCTTCTTCTACACAGCCAGTACCGTCGAGTATTCCAGAGGTCGACCCTACTACTGAGGAGCAGTCTGAGGTCGAGGCCCACGTCGAGGTCGAGGGCGATGGCGAGGCCCACGCCGAGGGCGAGGGCGAGGGAGAGGCCGAGGGTCAGGCTACGGGCAGGGGCAAGGGCAGGGGCAGGGGGCGGGGCAGGGGCATGGTGCAACTCCCATTTGAGACAGATCCTCCATGTCGCCCGGAGGGAGATCTGAGGCTGGAGATTTGGGCCTGTACTCGGACCTAGCGGTAAGTAAAATTATTGTATTTAATCTGTTTAAATTTATTATAAACTTGTTTAATATATTTTAATTTCTATTTTACAGGTATCATCCCTCCTCCGTACACCGGTCGCTGGGTACATTCCTGCGATAGAACTACGGGAGGCCCTGGCTCAACTGGAGGGATGTCCCGGCCGACAAGAAGGCCTTCTGGTTTGAGCACTTTTGGTACGTAAAAGTTTATTTCCTTTTAAAATTTAGTATGTTATGTTATAACTTACGTACTTCTATGATTTTTTCAGCGGACTAACTTCTTCCCTCCCCTCCGCGCCGTTGTTGTCGAGGCTATTTTTTCCAGCATCGCCAACAAGCTCATTAGGGACGCGATCCTCGACCAAAAGGATCGCGACCGCCGGGGAGAGCCTATTCAGGGTTGGATCTCTGTCGCCGATTGGGCTGTAATGAAGAGGAGATTCGAGGAGGAAGCCTACAAGGAGAAGTTCGCAAAGTCTAAAAGAGCACGACAGACGAGGTCACAGTGGTGTGGTGGATCACGGTCCATCATAGATTTTTTTCACCAATATGGTACGTATCTCGCCGTATACCCATAATTAATACTTTATAGTAATATATTTCTTTCAACTTATCTGACAAATCATATAATAATTTTGTAACAGGTTGAATCGGGAGAAGACCCGAATATGGTGACCTTGTTCCTCGCCACGCACACGAAGGGGGAGCGTTTCGTAGACGACAAGTCCCGGGACACCTACGTAAGTTTGACTTAAAGCTAGTCCATTAATATTAATTTTTAGTTACGTAGAAAATTCATATAGATGTTATTTCTAGGCCGAGTTTTAGAAGTTTTACTTAATGCTAGTTCATTAATATTAATTTTTAGCGACCACGTGAGAATTTATATAGATGTTATTTCTAGGTCGAGTTTTTGAGGCTTAGGGAGGCCGGGCCGACACGGTCAGAGAGATCTGGTGCTAGCACTTCCCAGCAGCCCCGGCCGTCGCAGCTCAGTCAGATGACAAGCTATGGACGAGGGTCGTTGGTGGCATGCATAGGGGTACGTACTATGGTACGGGCTTCTATGGTGCCTTCATTGCGTCACAGGCCTCGACGACCGCCACTAGTATGCCCGGCCCTGCACAGACTGAGGAGTAGCTCCGCCACCAGCAGAGTATCGATGTACAGATCGTAGCTCTGTGTGACGAGATACTGTAGATGATCGGGGGCCGCATACAGATGATTCTGCGCTCATCTCACGCTTCGAGAGGCTTGAGGAGACTGCTGAGGCACTGCAACAGATGATCCGCGCTACGCAGGAGGCTATGCAGCATTTATTCGAGCAGATGCAACAGTTCCAGGAGATGGCTACGAAGCGACCGTCTGCTGGTATGCCGGGAGCATCGTCTAAATCTGGCGGTGCACGGGAGGACATGTTCGTCCACCTGTTGTTACCGGAGGAGTATCAGACGATCCTGTCGTTGCGACGACAGTCATCTGGTGGCGCTCCTCCTCCAGCTCCGGCTCCAGCACCTGGTCTAGCTCTAGCATCGGGTCCAGCTCCAGGCGATTAGTAGTTTTTTTGTATCTTCGGATTGTACTATATTTTTTACTTTGTATGTATTTGGAGATATTTACTTTGTTCATTGAGGATATTGACTTTGTACGTATTTGCGGATATTGACTTTGTTCATTGAGGATATTATATATTAACATTGTTCGTTGCGGATAGTATTTTTTTTTATATTTTTTGTTTATTCTGGAATGTATTGTGCGTGCCGGTGTTGAGTGTTCCGCCGAGGGAGTCGGCAAACCCAGGGATTGGATACTGTATTTTGGCTCAGGCTCCAGCTCCATTTGCATTCTAGAACCTACTTTTTTTAATATTTTTTTTAACTTAGCGACGTTTTTAGCGATGTTACTCTTCGTCGCTAAATATTAGCGACGTTAATAAATGTCGCTAAAAGCGTCGCTAAAATGCTGACATGGCAATACGTGACACCAAATCTGATGTCAGCACGTCGTCGCCAAAACGTCGCAAAAGTGTCACTAAACGGCGACCACACGATAATGTCACCATTTGCGTCGCTAATTAGCGTCAACGTTAAAACGTCACAAATAACGTCGCTAATTAGCGACGTTAATAACGTCGCTAAATAACGTCGCCATAGCGACATTTTCTCGTTTAGCGACACATTTTTTTCGTCGTTTCCAAAACGTTGCCCAAAACATTTCTAATTTCACTTAGCGACGTTTTTACCGAGTTTAGCAACGTTTTAGAACGTCGCTAAACTGACAAATTTTTGTAGTAGGCACGATTGACATAGTTGACCCGCAAGGATGTGCAGTTTGCTTAGACAGTAGAGTGTCAGAGTTCATTCGAGAAGTTGAAGCAAGGATTGATGACGGCTCCCATTCTCACGCTTCCAGATGGGACTGAAGAATTTTTAGTTTATTGTGATGCTTCTGGCAGAGGATTGGGATGTGTCTTGATACAGCATGGTAAGGTAGAAGCTTATGCATCACGTCAGCTTCGTGATCATGAGAGAAATTATCCAACCCACGACTTGGAGTTAGCAGCGGTGGTCTTCGTACTTAAGTTGTGGAGGCATTACTTGTATGGAGATCGGGTGGAGATTTTCATCGATCACAAGAGTCTTAAGTATGTGTTTAATCAGAAGGATCTTAACATACGTCAGAGGAGATGGCTAGATCTACTTACGGATTATAACATCAACTTACAGTATCATCCTGGAAAGGCCAACGTAGTTGCAGATGCGTTGAGTAGAAGAGCAGGAGTTTATTTTCTAACAGTACAGCCAAAGTTATTAGCAGATCTTCAGAAGATGGGAATATAAGTGGTTCTTCCTACCAATATAGCATTGATGTCCAATATACAAGTTCAGTCCAGTATAGTTGAGAGGATCAAGATAGCTCAATCAACAGATTCTAAGCTTCAGCGACTTAGGGCAGAATATGAAGCAGGAAGAAGAACAGAGTTATACATTCATGAAGACGGTTCTCTCCGACATGGAAGGCGTCTTTGTGTACCCAGCGGTGACATCAGACAGGAGATCATGGCAGAGGCTCACAGTTTGCAGTATTCAATTCATCCCGGTAGCACGAAGATGTATCGTGATATCCGTCAGCATTTCTGGTGGAATGGCATGAAGAGGAGATAGCCCAGTTTGTCTTTCGTTATTTAGTTTGCCAACAAGTTAAAGCTGAACATCAGAGATCAGCCGAACTTCTTCAATCTTTATCGATCCCAGAATGGAAATGGTTACCATAGATTTTATAACTGGAGTACCTAAATCTCTAGCTGGGAGAGATGCTATCTGGGTTATAGTTGACAGGCTCACGAAGGTAGCTCATTTTATCCCTTTCAGAATTATCCAGTCAACGGATCAGCTTGCAGAGATGTACCTCAGGCAAATAGTCAGATTACATGGAGTTCCATTTAGTATCATATCAGAAAGAGATTCAAGATTCATATCGCACTTTTGGCGGAGTCTTCAAGAGAGTTTGGGTACTCATCTCAAGTTTAGTTCAGCATATCATCCGCAGACAGATGGTCAGTCAAAATACATGATTCAGACTCTCGAAGATATGTTACGATCATGTACACTCGACTTCGGTGGATCGTAGGAAGATCACCTTCATCTCGTGGAGTTCTCCTACAATAACAATTTCCAGGCCAGTATCCAGATGGCACCGTTTGAGGCACTATATGGCAGAAAGTGTAGATCACCTTTAGACTGAGACGATATGGGCGAGAGGCAGATGTTTGGTCCAGAAATAGTTACTTGGACTATCGAGGTGGTCAGACAAGTTAGAGATCATCTTCGAGTTGCACAAGATCGCCAGAGTCATTAGGTCGATTCTCATCGGCATCCTCTTGAGTTTTCTATCGGCGACCACGTATTCCTTAGGATCTCGTCTACCTGTGGCGTCATTCGATTCGACGTACGGGGAAAGCTTAGTCTTAGGTATATAGGGCCGTTTGACATTCTCGAGCGAGTAGGTGAAGTATCCTATCGTCTCGCTCTCCTACCATCGTTACGTGAGGTAAATGACATATTTTATGTATCTTACTTACGACGGTATATCCCGGATCCTAGCCATATCCTTGATCATTCAGAATTGGTTGTTGGCACCAACCTTTCGTATGAGAAAAGGCCAGTATCTATATTGGACAGAAGAGAGAAGGTACTCAAGATTAAGACTATTAAGTTAGTCTGGGTTGCTTGGGGTCATCACTCTTTGGGTGAGTCAACTTGGGAACGTGAGGATGATATCCGATCGCGATATCCACACCTGTTTGACTCATGAGGTATAATGTCTTCCTTATGTCCTATGCTCTTAACTCCTTGCTTACATGAATGATTGCTTGATTAATTGCTAGTCATAGATTGCCTGTGGTTAGTGTAGCTTGCCCCGATATATCTAGCCTCTTGGCTAAATTTCGAGGACGGAATTCTTTTAAGGTGGGTAGAGTTATCACTCTCGTTTCCCCGTTATACATATTTTCATTAAATGTGTACGAATTTCTGACATTTGTCAGGTGGATCGTAGTTATACTTGTCTTGCTTAGCCTAGACTTGGTTTAATCTTGACTTGGTTTATTTTGGTTTGGTTCAACATGTTGGCTTGGTTTCGTTTGAGATGGTTTGGGCTTAATATATAAGTCAACCCCTCTCTTTCTCCTCCATTTATTTCTCATAACTTCTCCATCTTCTTTATTTACTCCTCTCCACCTACACCCAAGAGCCCTAGGCAAGTACAACTTGCTTCATGATGGATCTCAAGTTTTATTGTTCCATTCTCTTCTTTACATGATTATAAGCCTCTTAAGAACTTGGAGTTTTTGATTTTTATAGGTAGATTCTTGTAGATCTAAGTTTGATGCATTTTCGGTCTTTGTAGTTTTGATCTATCAAACTTGCTTGTTTTCAAAAACTAGTTGTTCCATGTTGTAGAGAATTTCGTTCTACCCCATTTTGACCATTGAAAGTCCTAATTTGGAGTTATTTTGACCGAGTTATGGTCATTTGAAGTTCATGGGTTCTACCAAGTATTTTATGCTGGTTGGAGAAGATGAACAGTGTGCGCGCGCGCTTTTTAGCACCGTATCATCTAGGTTGCGCGTATTCTGCCGCAACCTGGCACTGCCGCAACCTGGCACTGGCACAACCTAGCTTGGCATGGCTTGGCGCACTCTTAATAAGTAACAAGTAAACTTGATATGACATGTATAATTTTGATAGTGGCCCGTCGAGGCGAACTCCTGACAAGCAATCTTGACAAGTAACAAATAACCTGACATGACATGATAATCTTGAACGCTGTTGTGACAGCTATCCTGACTTGCTAAGTAACTCTTGTCTTGACACCGTGGTTGATTTTCTTGATTGTGCCTGTATAAGCTACCTGTCTCATCTTGCATCATGTCTAGGACAAGAATTTTTGGTTACCACGGTCAGGGATTCATAATGAATCTGACTAGGTTAATGACTAGATTGATCAAGTAGTTCATATAGAAAGACTTTCCAGTTACAGGCGATCCCGTTATTTCGGCCACACCAGAAGGACTTGTAGCCTGCCGACGAGTAGGTCACATTTCTAGCTCACTGTCATGTGGGGCACTTCTTGAAAACATAAGTACTGAAAGTACACCAGTAAGCCTGATAACTCTTGTAACTCTAATAAATCTCCCCGCCTGGATAACCTGGATAGCTGCAGGGCTTGTGACTGCGGGAATATTTTATTGCATCTTGCTAGTAACTAGGCTTGTGATAACCCTAGTTAGTTAAAGTATCAAGCCGTACTCTTTGCATGGCCGTGAATGATGGATGCAGTCTAGTCTAGTCTGGTCTAATCGATGCCAGTCTATGAGTACTTCATCGCATGCTTGCTTATGCCTTACTCTTGTCGATAATTGGTTGGAAACTAAGCTCTGTTCAGGTGAAGGGTTACAACCCCGATCCTTTTTAGTTTACGGGTTGTAACTTGGCTACTGGAATAGTCCCTTAGTTGTTTTATCGTTTATCACCTTGTTTTCTCTAACTCATATCTTTTGTTACCATTTATGTTCCCATGTGCTAATATGCTGATTTTAGTTCTTAAGTGAAGCCTCCCTTGTGGCACTTGCTCTTTTGGGGTCTGACCCAACTGGTTTTGTATGGCCAGATTTTGGAGTAGGACTCAAGGATCCTCCAGCCTTCCAGCCAGATGGTGACCACTAGACGCAACCCTGGCAACGAGTGGATTCTTATTTTGCTCTCACACTCTTTTGTAAAAATATTCTTTTGAGGCATTTAGCCGCTGAGCAAGTGTTAGCTCGTTCGCAACTTTACTTACTGTCTGCCTACGGACTGTAACATGATTGACAAATCCTATGGTTGATCATGTATGACTGAAACTCTTGCTAGCCTTCACATTTTGTATGACTAGCTTCATGATCATCTGAATATGTAATGTTTCGGACGCCTTACTTTGTATGTCTGATGATCGAACATCTTGTAACATTTACTTACTTGCTTGAGATTGAGACACTAGGCTTGTTCATGACCATAAGAGACTGTTGGCTTGTAGATAAACCCTCATGCATCTAGACAGCCGTGATCGTATATCGAGGTAGATTATACTTCAATGTACGTTGCTGGCTGTATTTGTCCCCCGCTCTCCAGTATTCTGGTTCTGGGGCGTGACACCATCTCTCCCATAAACCCTAAATTCTTTCCTTGTTCCCTTCCGTTGCAAAGGCAGTTGTGGACTCTTCCTCGACAACCTGGACTCGGAGAAAGAAATCGAAAAGCTATAGAAAATAATGGTTTTCTTCCCTTTTTAGTCAATTTCATTGGATTTAACCTCTAATAGGTAAATTATCATCTTTTAGTCATGTATAGAATTATGCTCCGGATAAGAGGGTGTAGAGACCACCAGTAATTGTGTTTATGCCCTAAAGGATTTTAGTTTCATAACAAGTGGGATTAAGTGCTAACCCATTGTGAATGTATTAGAAATTAAGTAGATTATGATAGTTAGAATAAAATATGTTTAAACGTATTGTTATGAGTGTAGAGACCACCAAGTATTTGTGTTTATCCCCTAAAGGATTTTAGTTTCATAACAAGTGGGATAAAGTGCCAAAGCCATTGTAGATGTATTATAAATTAAGTAGATTATGATAGTTTAGAAATATACATAATATATATATATATATATATATATATATATATATATATATATATATATATATATATATAAATAAAATATATATATATATATATATATATATATATATATATATATATATATATATATATATATATATATATATATATTTTATTTATATATATATATATATATATATATTTATATATATATATATATATATATATATATATATATATATATATATATATATATATATATATTTTTTTTATATATATATATATATATATATATATATATATATATATATATATATTTTATATATATAAAATATATATATATATATATATATATATATATATATATATATATATATATATATATATATATACATAAAATATATATGTAGAAGCATGAAAGTGCAACGCGTATAAAATGCAACGCGTATAAAATGCAGTCGAAATCTGCTGAGCACCTCGGAAACACAAAACAGAGAAAAGCACAAGGCAAAATTCATAAAATGAGATGCTTTATTAAATTCATTACAAAAAGTCCACTACATATTACATATAAAGCTATCTACTCAGCGTAGAAAAGCGCAACCAGCAAAAGCGCAGCATTGTCTGCCCAGCAAAAGTGCAACATACAAAATGAAAGCTTAAATTTTACAATATATATTGTCTTCCTTGTCAGAGCGAATCACTTTTTCGTCAAAGTGAAGTGCTTCCTCATCCATCCCAGGCACGCCCTGTGGCTCTTCCAGTATAACGAAGACTGAGTGTACCAACTCCAATATTTGTCGTTTTGGCACTCGGTGTTGTTTCGATCCAAAGCTCGGCCAACATGCTGTATGCATAGGAACAATTCCCTCCAAACTCAGTGGGACTCTTCTTAGAGACTCCTTTATCAAAACTTGCTACTTCTATGGACAAAGAATCATACAATCCTAGTCCCCGACTGGCATAAGTTCTGGCAAAGCTCGCCAAGGAGAGGACTCTTCAGGATACAACATGATCTGCAACATAAAGTGGGAGTTGTGTCCTTAAAAGTGCCCCATTTATTAGCCTTATGGACTCAAACCCACACGCCAAGTGGCAGCAAGTGAAAGGCTCCGAGTTAATTAGATGAACCTTGCATTCATCACATTGAATCTCATTTATGACTAAGTCCTTAGTCATTGAGCCTCATAAAGTGGTAGAAGTTAAGGAGGCTTTCACTCAATAAAAGTCCTAAAAGCGTAGCGTCTTAGAGACCCACAAGCGCAGCGGTTCAAAGACCCAAGAGCGCAGTGGTTCAGCACTCCAAAAGCACAAGGCCTTGGAGACCCAAAAGCACAGTGCCCAGAACATAGTACATGTGTTGAGCCATCACTTCAGCATTGATGGCATATTGAACCAATATCAGAAGACAACTATCTAACATCTATCAGTTGTCAGCTGTCAAAGCATTAGACGTTAGTTGGCAGTTGTCCGATAACAGCCAAAAGTATGGCTTCCTACACAAGCTTCAAGAGCATGGCCTCTCTGATGTTCTCAGAAGCGCAGTGCCTTAATGTCCAGAAGTACAGTCTCTTCTATCTAAAAGCGCAGTCTCTACGACATCCAAAAGTACGGTCTCTTCGACATCTCAAAAGCACAGCTCAAAATATCCAGGAGTGCAGCCTCCTCGGCGTGCAGCTTACTCACATCATAGAACTTTTTGAAAGATGCCACGTGGCTAGTATGGAAATCGTATCTCTTTAGAAACAATCAAATCCATTATGTTTCAATAGAAAGAGATCTTTGAGCAGTGTACACATGACACATGTCATTGACTAAGTCATATTGATGAACGGGTGCTAACCACCCAAGATCGCAGCAACAAGAGAATTCCAATAACTGCCACATGTCAGCTCAATAGCAGCCCCTACAGGAAAGTTATAACAAATTCTCCAGTATTTTTGTGCGTACAATGCTCATGCACGCCAAATACCCCTGCGCATATCGTACATGTGTTCGCCTATAAATAGAAGAAGTCTTCTTTCATTCAGGGTCTTCGACTGCTTCATGATTGGCAAACTCATATCACCACTCACAGACATTCAAAGAGTCAGAGCAAGTTCAACTTGTCGTCAGATCGTCAACGGAGTAAAGAAACCACTACAGTGTTCGATCTCCATCATCACACTTTTTCAGAATTAAAAGTGTACTTAAATCTTCTGTTTAGAAATCTCTTGTACTCTTCTTAGTTTGTAGTAGAAAAGTTCTTTAACTTTTTGTTCATGACAAACAATATATATATATAGAAGAATATGAACAAATTTCCGTATGAGGGATCCTCATTTGGGGATGAACAACTTATCATAGAAACACATCGGCATGTTGGCAAGGTTCACGAAGCTAGAAGGAAGTCTGAGATCCATTCTGGGTCTCACTGAGAGGCTACTCCAATGAACTGCCTACCTATCGTAGCTCGATCTTGTTTCTACTCATATTTCTTTTCGTTGCTTCCTTTTTATTGTTATTAGCTGTATGTATATCGTTTTAGATAATGGGGGTGGTTATGCCACCATTATAGCAGGATTTGGGTTTTTTCAACCCCATCCTGGTTTATATTCCCTCTTTCTCATATATATATATATATATATATATATATATATATATATATGAAAGGATCTCCTGTAAATGATAATAATAGACAGGACAAGGATATTTTACTTTAGAAAAATTGAATATAGACATACCTGGGAATAATTATTACATCTCATGTTTTAAACTACCTATACAAGCTCTTTTTTATTATAAATCCTTGATACCAAGTATGTGTAGTAGTTTGAGTGTGGGGATATTTGAACCTGCAATAATGCATGAAGAAAATCGTGTGTATTGAACTTGCAATGCATTGTTGTGTCTGGGGCATGTGTCGATATTGCATGATATATGTGATTTCAGAGTATCAGTTAGTTGGTAATAGTTCCTGGGTATATACACTAGTATCAGGTAAAACCTGTGTGTGTATCTCGTGTGTCCTTTGTGTGGGGGGGAGCTGCATCATTCTAGGTGGGCGTATTTGTGTTTGTCACACACAGGGCATTATAGAAGCTTACGTGCAATAGGTTGGGGCTACAGGAATGGACTAATGTTGCAGCAAAATACATCTGGATTGCTAATAGTATAAGGGGAAATATAGGTGTAACGAAGGGTTCCTGGATGTTAGTGCGGCAGTAGTTGCAAACTACTCTGTGTGCAGATCCTGTACTGCAGCTAGGAGAACTATGAAGAAATCTGAGAATAAGTACGTGTCTAAAGGGGGTATAAACTATAGCATAATACAACAATAGTGGGTTGGGAACTTAATTTCTATGACAGATACATATAGATGCATGCGAGTGCATATTTGAATGTGTAGGTGCAGGAAGTGAATAATCTGTGTGGAGTGGTCTGTAGATTATATTGCAATTAATAGTGTTAGAGAATTTATTATATGTGTATGTATTGTGGACATAGGTATCCGACTTTATATTATAAAGAAAATGTAGCATTAGTAAGGGGTATGTTTGAGTACAGATGGGTGTAGAAATTTTTACACTGCAGAGCAATATTTTGTAGTACACCTGCATAAGTCCTAACTGAAAATACTGTGCAAGATAGGAATAGGATTCTATGACAATGTCTGCTAGAGAGTGCACATGTTCTGGTCACATGGTATCTAGAATGTTCTGTTGACAGGAGGAACATTGGGCAATGCCTGAGCACAACTATGTGTGTTAGTGTGAGTGATTTGTCATGAAAAATGTCTTGTATACAAATGTGAAGTGTGTGCTTATGTATAGAAAAGGTATGAATAATAAGTGTTGGTATATTATATGCATATAAATGGATACATAGGTAGAAGGATGCGCATATGTACAGTTATGAGTTAACTTTGTCAGGAAAAATTTAGATAAGTGACCTACATTACCTACCAATCTAAATAAATATTTTAGCATATGACCTAGAAACTAATAGATAGTAAATAAGATTTATTTTAATTCCAAATCTCATCCATTAATCAAGTTGCTTCTAAATATAGGTTCTTGGGACTTGGACACAGATCTTGACTCGTACCACCAGCTCAGGACCTCAGGCAAGTACTTACACTGATTGCTTTTATTTTTGATAGTTTCTCTATTACATGTTATATATATGCACCTCTCAATTTTTGACACGCTTGTTACATGGGATTAGTGTTTATGAATTCTATTCATGTTACCATGTTTGGTGATTACTATGTTTTGTGACTTTCGTGTTTATGTGATTATCATGTTCGTAATCTTTTCATGTTGTGACTTGAATCCATGAGTACTAGTTGGATGGAAAAATATCTTAGTCGATGTGTGAACTACCTATTTATCCCATGGTCTTTTGTGTGTAATAGCAATCGTACAGCACACATGCGGGGTGCCATATTTACCCCTCAGATGTTCACATATTGAACATGATTTTTTAAAACACATAGTTAGGTACACGTTTACTGTTATTCTTTATAATTCTGTTGTCATATATTATATTTGTATTTACTTGTTCTTTTCTACTTGCCATATCATGATATTAGTTTTACTTGTTTACCTTATACCACATATGCTATTTCATGTTTTATAGCTTCTATCATGTTTTGAACAGCTTGTCATGTATGTACTTTTTCCAATCCAGACTGGATAACCATATTTTTAGGCGATGAATTTAGAGTTTTATGCCCCACTTACTATGGCCTTTCGGAGCATACTCTAGTAAAGGCTGATCTTAACATACAACGTGATCAGGGGGTGACCTTAGCCGAGTTTCCATATGCGGATGATTAGTTAGCTTAGATTACATATCTTAGTATTTGACCGGATTTGTCTCCAGAAATCATTGAGATACTATTTTTATTTTCAGGTTTAGATTACTCTTGACGTTGGATTATTAGACATAGATTTTGGCACTTTGTGACTATCATTAAGATTATTTATTTCATTTACCTCTATTTTATATCTATCTTCCTTAGCGTTGTGATTGAATATATTATAAATGCTCATGTACTAATTGAGAAATTGGAGATGATATTGGATATAAATTGTATGGTTTATTGAGGGTTTAGACAATATTCTATTACCGATACTGCAGCGTAGGCTGGACATACCCACGACTTATGTCTGAATTTTTCGGTATGGGTCGTGATAGCGAAAGATGTTAGGACCAAAGATGATTACTTAGATGGTATAGGTGGTCAGACTGATTAGATAGCAGTTTTATGAAGATTAGTATCACATGCCTTTGGATTTCAGTGTCGGTAACTATGTGTTCTTGCGATTTTTTGCTTATCCATGGAGTCATTAGATTCATAGTTCAGGGAAAGATTAGTCTTCGATATATCGGTGCTTTCGATATCCTCGAGTAGGTGGGCAACGTTGCTTATCGTCTTGGACTTCTGCCTTCGCTTTATTAGGTGCATGAAGTATTTTATATATCTTAGTTGAGTACGTATATCCTAGACCTGAGCCATATCCTCGACCATTTATAGCTAGTCTTCAGTACGGACTTGTCTTACGAGGAGCAGCCCATATCCATTTTGTACCAGAGAAAGAAGGTGCTCAAGAACTGGAGTATAAGAATTGTTTGTGTCTCTTAGGGCTATCACTCATTGGGAGAGTAGACATAGGAGCGCGAGGACGATATCAGATCTCGGTATCCACACTTGTTCGACTTTAGAGATATATTTCTCCTTATGCATTCTTATATGATTTATAGTGATTGATAACCATACATAAACTATAGATATTACTTTTTCTTCATTACGTGATTTATTGTCTTCTTGTAGATGCATGTGAAGATAAGATGGCAGTTAGTTTGGAGATTTTTTTTAATTTTTCTGGCATGATCTTGGTGAAATTTAGAGGGCAAATTTTTTTAAGGAGCCTAGAGATAGCACTCCTCATATTCGATATACATATTTTTTTGTGTATTATTCTTATATCATGTATAATAGTTTTTTGTATCTTGTTTTGATACGTTATCTTGCACGCGTTACTCATGCCCATATTCCTTTATTAGTTATTGAGTATCTTGATGAGTAACAGATTTATGGAATTCTTATGATAGTTGGAGACCTGACAGGCCAATCGGCTAGATCGACTTATTTTATATGTTATCTAACCCCGATCTAGGTACAAACTCTGTCTCGGTATAGTATTGCACCTCTTGTCCTTGTTTGGTTGTTGGGATATATTACTGTATCGATGATAGGATACATATCTAGTCTACGGTCCAGGCTCTATTTATAATATAGTCATTGTGGTATTTTGTAGGATAATTGATTAATCGACATGCGGCTATATTTTTATTATTGGTTTATAAAATGATTAAAATACATGAGACTATCATAGACTAGTAGAATGCATATTAATATTATAATAGATCCTTGATAGGACCCATATGTAGAACGGAGTACCCAAAAATCCTCAAAATTGAGAATTTAGCTTCATACCAGTATATTGTCGGTATACTATCTACTCGCATAATCGCCCAATCAGCTTGTTGACTAGACCCGTTTCTTTGCATGTTGGATATTTGATTTCATTTGTGTGGCTAGGATTTGATATGGGGCCTTGATTAATGACTTGGAATGATCAATGGCCAAGAACCAACCCCATTTATACAGAACCCATTTTTCTCTCTCCTTCTATTTTCCCCTCTTTTCACAATTTCCTCACCATGTCTCTTCTTTCTTCTTTCTTGGGCTTCCATTGAAGCTAAGTTTTGGAACCTAGAGAGTGATTTCTGAATCTTCCATGGTGGAGGAGTAAAATACCATGAAGCAGCATCGATATGAAGCAGCATCGATCTTTCTTGGGCTTCCATAGATAACTAGTCTAAAATAATATATATATATATATATATATATATATATATATGTTACATATTTGTAGCATTAGAACTCATTGGGGGTAATTTGGATGAGATTGAGGCGAGATTGGAACCACAAAAATGTTATTTCCACAGGTTTACGGTGCCTATGAAGCAGCATCGATATACTACCGATGTACTAGTGCATATCGACGATATGCCATATTTATATAGTGGGAAATTTTAGTAAAATAGGCATGCAAAAGTGAGTTTTTGTAGTTTTAAGGCCTAATGACTTTCGAACCTCTTCTATGATGTTTAGGGATCATGTGTTATAGTTTACTATCAGTACTTGAAGATTTTTAGGCCTTGTATATGGTGAATGTAATATTGAATTCGAGGACTTGTATGTTCCAATTTCTTGGATGAAGATCATTGCTCGATGAATTCGATGATAGACTATCACAGTAGAGGCACTGACTGTATTCCTGACATGATCTACATGCTCCGATGTGAACATGGGATTTTACTTGACTAACTGATTGACCTTGTATCCTGACTTAACTACTTTTATCCGTGTTGATACTTTCTAATACTGCTCCGAGGTACTGTCCTGATACTGTGCACTAAGGTGCTATATGTCACGCTCCAATTCTGTAGAATCCCCGGGCATAATGCCGTACGAACCTAAGTTGCGTCCGCACAAGGAAAGTCATAAGGTTATCCGAAATACAACAATACAGAGAGTACATAGAGAAATTGAACAATACATGATATAGAAGAAACTTATTTTATTGATAATGGACATCATTTACATAACTCGATTTACATCTGGATGCTGCGCAGGCTTACAACTTGACTCAAAATGAACGATGATGAGATAGTTGTTCCATACATTACATCTCATTTATACAACCAACATTTACAAACTACCTGGAATGGTGGGGAGTCAATCCTTCTTTAATGGACGGATGTAGAGAGTTTTCAAAAGGATTTCAACAAAGCCTTCAACATGCAGACAAAGTTTCAAAACACGAACATCGCCTTGCTAGATGGTGCATTCTCCTGGAATCGTAGCACCTGTGGAGAGCGAGGATTAGTACATTGTCGTGTACTGGTGGGTGGCTATTTTAAAACCAAGCTCTCATTTGTTTAAGAAGATTTGTAAAATATGTTATATACCTGGTGATTTATATGCCTTAGTTAGCGATTCACGTTCAAATACCATATTCATGATTATTTTCGTAGATATCAAAATCACGACTTTCGAAATATAAGTTTGTGTTAAATGTCGTCCATGATTTGATCGTATCGATATACCCTTGTACCTTCTCAACCCCCTAATCATTCTTAATTTCGAGGACGAAATTCTTGTAAGTTGGGTAGGATGTAAACTCCCTAATTTTTACTACATTTTTTTAAAATTTGGTTTTGATTATATTTGCGTATTGTACACCGCACGCAAAATTTGCGTTTTTCATATTTGTTCGTCAAGAGCGAATATGTGCGAGGTACACATTTTTAGAAAACGGTTTTGATTATAGATTTTATTTATGAAGGATAGTTTCAAAATAATATATATAATAATTATTTTTATTATAAGTTGTGAAAAGTATCTATCGAGGTTGCTAAAACTTATTATTTTATTTATTTATAAAAGGCTATCTTATTTTAATAGTGGTAATTTAGAAAACTGGATTTTTGTGAATATTCTACTCGTGTAAAGCACATGAAAATTATTTCGTGTATATTTTTAAAATTAATTTTTATTATTTATAATAAATTATTTAGCAAGAATGTATTTTAAATATTTAAATATTTATGTTTATTTTTGAAATTGTTTTATCTAAATTTATTGAAAAAGTATTTTAAAGATATTCCATATTAGTAGTTAAATATTTATGATAATTTTTAAAATTATTTATTATTATTTTATTATTATTTATGAGGATATTTTGAAAATTATATTTAATGTTATAATAATATTATAATTTAAATTAAGATTTAAATTTATTGAATTTATTCATACTAGTTTTAAACTTACAGATCAAATTTATATAAATATAAATTCGGATTGGATTTTGATTTGATCGGTACTAAATTAATTTAAATAAATTATAATTTATCTACGGGAGTTTTAAATTAATCCTAATCTTTATCTATCAAGAATTCCTCAACCCTATAAATAGGGGAGCCTCCATATTATTTTCCTCCTCAATTCTTCCACAAGTTTCTCCATAAATGTGATGTGCATCGTGTCCGTGCTCCCATCCAATCTACTATAGATTTATATTATATTTACATGTTCCAGTCATCATGTTCGACACACCCGAACACACCACATCGTCCCCATCCCTATGTCGGATACAACTCGACACCATCAACCCGACAACAAAACCTAATCTAAACCTAGTCTACAGGTGCCTCCAGCCAACTCTGCCACCATCGTCGGACCGCCACGTCTACACTGTCACCGCCACCTTCACCACGCCCTGCCTTCTGAACTACCAACAGTCCCGGCCCCTAGCCTCCCTTCCCTCCTCGGCCGACACCGCAGTAACCATCTTCGACCACCACCTTTACCACCGCCACCACCGTGGCAGACCCGTCTCCGCCACAGCCCGACCACCAGGTTTACCCCGCCACCCTCGACCAAATACCCTCACTTCTACCTCTGCCACCGGCAGCGGCGTGCACCACGACCCCGACTTCGACCCCAGCTCAGGTGACCACCGCACCGCTGAGGCCACCTTTCTCGTCTTACTCCTCCTGGTCACCCTGACCACGCCTCCACCACGACCGCCGCCATGCCCGCGCCCATCCGGCCACACTCCCCGGCCAATCCACCGGCCATCACAGCAACCACATAACAACTACCATCACCGACGTCACCAAACCCACCACCGCCGCACCAAAATCCCATCACCAAACAAATTCCCCAAAAGCACCAAAACCACCACCACCAGCATCACTCACCTCCGTCGTGCCCTAGTAGTCCCAGTCCTCCGTTGATCCTTCGTCGACCTCCCAGGGCTGCCGTCTCCTTGCGTCGGATCTCGACCCCGACGCTGCGTGCGTCTTCCCCGACCACGCAGAGCCCCTTCGCCGCACCCGACCGCCTACACCGAGATCGACGCGACCAACGCCCAATGGCTGCGCTCGGCGAAGTTCACCCTCGCCTCCCCAGGACTGGCCACGAGGAAAATACTTTATCTACTCCCACAAGACCGTTTCCAGTAAGTATATTGAGCCTTACTGATAATAACTCGGGCTCCAGCCCTATCCGTGTCGCGAATCGTGCAGACATAAATGAATGCGATGCACCAGAATCAAATAATGCTGATGCTGGAGAGGAGTTGACGAGAATAGTACCTGCCACTACCTCACCTGGTGCCAATCCTTCTTCCATGGTCATCGCCATTGCCTGACCATGTCCTCTGGGTACGGATCCCCTCTGCTGAAAACCTCTCTGTCTGTTCTGAATCAGGTCTTGGGCTTGTACATACTGCTGGGGGTTTTGCTGCTGGAATGCTTGGGACTGAGGCGGCAAGGGCCTCAAAAACTGTTGTTGCTGCTGGACTGGTGCTGGTCCTCTCACCGAAGGACTAGAAAAGGTCAAAGAAGAGTAACTCCCCCGGTTCGGGAAAGGATCCTATCTTATGATCCGCTGCCCCAGAAGCCAGGCACAATCCCTGTGCTCTGCGACATTCTGCCACCACATGTCCTGGCTTCCCGCAATATGAACATCCTACTGCGGAAGAGTGCTTCTGCTTCTGCTGCTGAGGGTTTGTCAGGGTCGAATGCTGAATCAACGTTTCTGAGGTCGATCGCCTCGGAGATCCAATTGTCAAAGCCCTAGCTGCCGGGGTTGGTGCTGAAGACTGATTCATCTGGCCATAAGATCGCTTCAGACCTCCGGTCCTGTCCACGATCCTCTGGGAGGTATACTCATGCCTCATAGCTGCTCTCAATATCGCATCAAAAGTATGATGCTGAAACTGCTCCACTGTCAATAAAATCCCCAGGTGGAGTCCTTGCTAGAACCGCTGGGCTCTGTCGAACTCGGTCGCTACCAAGGTGGAAGCAAATCGACTAAGCCTAGAAAACTCGGTCGCATATCCATCGACTGTCCTGCCCATCTGCTTCAAATTGGTGAACCTCGTCTGTAGATCATACCGAGCTACAGCATCAAATTACTTGGTCTGGAATCTCTCACGAAATACTGTCCATACAATAGGTGCCACTAATCCAACGGCCTGCGCCGTCCACCAGCTGTGGGCAAGATCCAATAACTGTAGGCGTAAACCGCCACCTTCTCGTTCTCGAGCGTCTTCGTCGCTTCTAGGATCACTTATGTATCCTGCAGCCAAGCACCTACGGTAATAACATCTTCGCTACTATCGAAAAAAGGAGGGTTCAAACTCTTGAAGCTGTTAGCTGCCTGGTTCCCTTGATGACCGTCTCTGTTCAAAGCATCTTGTACTTCCTGGTGCAGGGCGTCTCTCCGACGATCTTGAGATACTAACAATATCCTGATGAGACCCACCAAGGTGCCATCATCGGGCTCTACAGGCTGGACTGGCTGAACTGGTGGCTCTTGACCCCCAATAGGCATAACTGTGGAGGCTACTCCTGAATGCTGGACATGATCTACAGGTTGCTGCTGGCCCATGTGAGGTGCTCTGCCTTGCCGATCGGTAGGACCAGGAATAATGCCGCTGAAGAAGACGACACAGGAAACAATAAGGAAGGACTAGGACAGATCAAAGATACAAGCATGTGACCAAGTCAAGATTTTCAGGGATTTAGAGGATACGAACAGAGATCAAAAGCGAGTGCTGATTGAGACATCTATTCGGTAAACCCTCACATATCTTGATTCACAAGACCTGTATGGGCTACCACTTAAACCATGTAACGCTCCAGAACCAGAATACTGGAGAGCGGGGGCATACATAGCCAGCTACGTATATTGAAATGGAATCTACCTCGCTATACGGTCACGGCTGTCTAGATACATGAGGGTTTAACTACAAGCCATCGGTCTCTTATGGACATGAACAAGCCTATTGTCTCAATCTCATACAAGGAATAGTAGTTACAAGATGTTAGAGCATCAAAAATACAATAGTAAGGGGTCCCATACATTACATATTTGGATGATCATGAAGCTAGTCGTACAAAATGTGAAGACTAGCAAGAGTTTCAGTCATACATGATCAACCCTAGGATTCGTCAATCATGTTACAGCCCGTAGGCAGACAGTAAGTAAAGTGCAATCGAGCTAACACGTGCTCGCCGGCTAATCGTCTCAAAAGAATATTTTTACAATAAAGTGGGAGAACAAAAAGGAAACCCACTCGTTGCCTTGGTTACGCCTGGTGGTCACCATTTGGCTGGAAAATAGGGAGATTCTCTGGAGCTACTCCGATATCTGCCCATACAAAACCAGCTGGGTCAGATCCCAGAAAGAGCAAGTGCCACAAAGGAGGCTTCACTTAAGAACTAAAACCAGCAATTAGCATAAAACATAATTATACAATAAAACTGGAGATATAGAAAATCATGATGATATACGATAAGATAACCATAGGACTATTCCGATAACCAAGTTACAACCCTTAAACCAAACAAGGACCGGGGTTGTAACCCTTCATTTGAGCGGAACTTAGTTTCCCACCATTTATCGATAAAATAAAGCACAAGCAATCAGGTCATGTTACAATCTTATACAGGATCAGGACAAGACTAGGCTGGGTTAGACTCCATCCAATCAATCATGGCCAAGCAATGAGTACGGCTTGATAATTTAACTAACTAGGGTTATCACAGGCCTATTTACTAGCAAGATGCAATATGATATTCCAACAGCCACAAGCCCTGCAGACCATCCAGGTTATCCAGGTCGAATATCCGTTCATGAAGGGTGCAACACATGACAGTGTACTGGAAATGTGCCCTACTTGTCGACAGGATACAAGTCCACTTGTGCGCCCAGATAACGGGATTGCCTGTAGCTAGGAAATCTCTTCATAACTACTGGGTTATTCTAGTTATTAACCCCGGACCGTAGAACTCAGGGGTCCCTGCCCTAGACATGATGCGAAACTGTATTGATTCATTTGTACAATCACAATCGTCCACGGTGTCTAGGCCATTCATTCTTGTCATGTCATTCTAGTCGTCGCAACAGCATTCAATAGTTCCCATCAAGCTTGCTTGTTATGTCTTGTCATGTCATGTCATGTCATGTCATGTTACTTCACGTATTATACCGTGCCATGTACAATTATCTGTCCAGTCATGCCAATCAATTCAAGTAACCAAGTTCGAGAAAAGAGATACAAGAACAATGAAGCAAACGGGTGCGCATAGAGCTCAAGCCCCTACGCAAATGAAACTACGCTAAGCTATGAGGCCCTGAGCGTAAAAATGGATTTACACGAGCAAGACACGGAGTTAGATAGATCAACGCGAGCAAGGTTATGCGTGAGCAAAACCACGAAAAGACCACTTCTATGCAAGCGGGAGCCCTACGCGAGAGGGAACTCTATGCGGGTAAGGCTCTATGCATAGCAAGCACTCTATGAAAGCTGAACTTTACGTGCACGAGCACCCAAATAAAGCTCTACGCATGCAAGGCTCTATGCATAGCAAGCACTCTATAAAAGCGGAACTTTACGCGCACGAGCACCCAAATAAAGCTCTACGCACGCAAGGCTCTACGCATAGCAAGCACTCTATGCAAGGGGAACTTTACGCGCACGAGCACCCAAATGAAGCTCTACGCACGCAAGGCTCTACACGAGCGAGGGAGAGTCTACGCCAGCACGACTCTACGCGAGAGGGAGTGGCCCCCCGCGCGTAGAGTTTAAGTGAACTCGGCGTAGAAAGGATTACGCTGGCACGCAATACGTGAGCGTAAAGGGGACACTACGCTGGCACGTTTAAGACGTGTGCGTAAAGGAGGAAATGCTACGCTGGCACGTTAAACGTGGGCATAAAACTAAATACTATGCAAGCACGTAAGAACGTGTGCATAAAAACTAAATACTACGCTAGCACGTAAGAACGTGTGCGTAAAAACTTCATCTTCTCCCCCAGGCCAAGACAAGCAGGCGTAAAAAGCTCAAGCGCTCAAGAAAAGCCCCATCTCGGTCAAGACCCAATGAAATCCAACCATTCCAAAACCAAACTTGCGTAAAATCAAAACCCCTACTACATGGAACTCTCCATTCTCGGAAACAAGCAAGTCTTAGTAGATCAAAACCATGAAGATCGAAATGCTAAAACTTAGATCTACATAAAATAAACGATGGGAACTAAAAATGCTATGTACTAAAGTGTCTTATAATCTCGTGAGAAAGACAATGGAACAATAAAACTTGAGTTCCTCCACGAAGCAAGTTGCACTTGCCTACGGTAGTGCTCGGTGGAGAAGAAATAAGAAAGAAGAAAAGAAGTAGATGAGTAATGAATGAGGAGAGAGAATGGTTGTTGGGTTAATAAATGAGGGAGGGTGGTAGGTAGGGGTTTGCATATCAACCCAAACTGAGCCCAACCAAGCAGAACCCAACCGAAGCCAATGCAGGACAAGGCCGGGATAAACCACATGAACCAGGAAATGCTAACCAACCCATGCCAATGCAAAATCCAAGACTATCCAGTCAAGACAAGTCGAACCAGGATGAACCTAAAATAAACCAAGGCAAAATTAAACCAGGATCAAGCTAAGCAAGACAAGTCTAATTACGGATCGAGATTCCGTAGACATATACCAAAATACTTAATACGAACTACAGGCATTACAGCGAAGTCCACCCCTCGCCTCCCCAGGACTGGCCGGCCACCTGCGCCACCTCCGCCGCTGCATGCCTCCGTGCCACCTCCACTATGAGCTTCCATATCCCGCTCTCTCCCTCGATTCCTTTTCCCCCCTCCTTCTCACTCTCTTCCGTCCGATCGCTCCTTCCTCTCTCTCTTCCCCGACTCTCTTTTCTCTCTCCTCCTCTCCTTCATTTCACCTACTGCTGTAGCTTCTTCAGTTTTGTGGGTTTTTTGTGTTCTGTCCTCTTCACTCTTCTCTCATAAAAACGAACGAACCCCTGTAGATATTTTGTAAAGTTTTATTATTATTATTATTATTATTATTATTATTATTGTTTATTTCACTTATATATACAGTATATTGAGTAGATTAATTATTAGATATCATCACTGGTATTTATATAATATACTATTAGTATATTTTTATTATTATTTAGTATGAGATTTTTCTGAAATTAATTTGTAAAGAAATATATTATTAGGTTTGGGCCATTTAGCAGTTCCAAATATATGATTAAATATTTCATCTATTTTAATAGACTACCCTAGAAAGTTTTGTTTGACAAATATTTGGGCATTCAGATTTTCAAATAAATTATTCAATTTATTTATGACTAATAAAATATAGTTTTCTACCTATAAATTCTAATTTTGACAAACTTACATTTTTAGTCAAAAATGAACTTTTACTTTAAGTATGTATCTAAAAACTTATTTTGACTAGTGTAATACATTTTCAAGTATTATAAATATTTTTAAAAATAATATATGTACTTATTTTCAAATTTCCTTCGGTTTCTTCTTGTCCGTGACTAAACCCATTATTCTCGTTTCCTCACCAATTATGTACTTTATTATGTCGACTTTAGCTAATTCGACCTTTCTGGACACGATAAGATCAGTCCGTGCCATCATTAGAGGCCCTTGCGTAGTTGTAACATCAAAGTCATAATCCGTGCCAACTTGATCATTACAGCACCACCTCAAGCGTCAATCAGGCAAGTATACCTTGCTAATTAACTGTCATATTATTTATTTTCTGCATTATTTACTTTATTTCATATTTGTTATTTTTTATATAAACTGCACGTCCAAGCCATACTTGGGTGCAAGCGACTCTATTAGTCGTTACTTTATTTTATGTATGATTGACTTAGTTTTAAAGGACTACCTTCTTGTTAGGGGATATCCTTATATCTCCTTTGGCCATGACACACACACTACACGGTTTGAGACAGTTTGTTAGGGGTACGACTTATAGACTGGCCATTTCTATTGTCGTATGACGGGTAGATCGTAACTGCTACGATTAAGGTATAGAGACTCGAGCAGTTACAAAACTGGGCGGGTCATAGACATGACTTGGTCAATGTAGGAAATCTTGGGGGAGGACAGGCACTAGTGCGTATGGGAAGCCAAACAGGTAAGCCATAGTTTTCGAAAGAAACTATGGCGAGATTTTATTTGCAGATACCCTCTGACGTTTTGGACGTTACGGCCGGATACTGATGACTGGATGCCAGTTACTTACTTATAGCCAAAATCTCACCCATGTGCAATAAAAGTTGTCCTCTAAATTGTACATTAGACGATTAGAATTTCCCTTGCATATTTGTGTCTAGGATAGTCTTTTGTATACTATTTTATTATTTTGACAGTTCATATTAGCATGTTCTTCCTGTATCTTGTTACGTCCCTCTGAGGACCTGGTGATTTCTCCAGGTGTGTTTGTGATTTTTACAGGTGCTCTAGCCAAGGACATAGTTTACAATCTTCTTCCGTGATGATAGCTCTTGGATCGTCTTTTCGCTTCGCTCGACTCTTCCATCGTTGCTATGTATTTCTCTCTTTTTGTTGGTAGTGGATTTGTCTCCGCCCAGCATTTTGTACAAATAACATTTAGAAGTTGATTTTAATATATATTTATTTGTGGATGAGATTAGTTTCACGGTTACTGTATTTTACAGCTTATGTATACATACGAGATTTTCGTATATTGTAGTATACTTCGTATGTATACAGCTAGCATGTCTACGTACTTGGTCCTACATATTTTGCGACTGGGGCATTACATATTTTTGTGGTGGTCCATGCAGGTCAAGATAAATTGTTTGGTTACTTTACCGCACCAAGCATGCCTGCGTATAGGATTAGAGTCTAGGATCTCATCCACATACTTGATCTTTTTTCTTGATTCTACTTTCGAACTACCGCTTGACTCATCGAATTGCATCTTGCTTGATTCCTTCTATCATTATTCTTATCTTCCCTTCGTGCTTGCTAAAGGTTAGGAAGGTTACCCCTACTAGATCGACATGTTTTATTTGTCCCAAAACACCATTATTTTAACTCTTGTAAGTTGGGTAGAATGTCTTACGACCTAACCTTCCTTATGGCCTTAACCAAGCCTTGGAGAAGTAAACAGTAGGACGACTGTATAGTCACCAACACAGGACATGACTTAGATTCTTAAGGAGTTTGAACAAATTCTACTTTCTTTCAATCATAATCTCACGTGCCTATGTTTTTACCATCTTGACTAAATGTTGCTACTATAGGCTAGTTTTACAAGTTTAACCGTTATCAAACTTGTTCAAGGCACATGCTATTGAGCGCGCGCTCACTAACATATTGTCTAGTCAGAATCGGTGCATGATGGTCTTATCAACCTAGTGTATTTCGGTTCGCTTTTTATTCTACGTGGATGGAGACATAGTTAAACTTGCCTCTAGAGTCTCATACGCGACAGCCTTGACAATTCTCTTTTGAATTATTCCGTCGCCTTTGAAACACGTAATCGTATTGAATGTTATCTTCCTTCAAACTCTATATTGCCTCTGCCTTTCACCTATTTTAGAAGGACGAAAGCGCTTGTACTTAAATTTTCCTCGAGCTGCCCTGTCACATGGGACCATGATGCTTGTATATACACAAGTGTAAACTCGCCATTACCAATTAAGGTGACCATATCCTCTCAAGGAACCATATCTCCCAAGTCCCTAATTTTTTTTCACTTTGATCTACTCGATTTAATGTTATCATGATTTATATGCCTTAGTTAGCGATTCTCGTTCAAATACCATATTCATGATTATTTTCATAGATATAGAATTACGACTTTCTAAATACAAGTTTCAGTTAAACGTCGTCCATGACTTGATCGTATCGATATACCCTTGTACCTTCTCAACCCCCTAATCATTCTTAATTTCGAGGACGAAATTCTTGTAAGTTGGGTAGGATGTAAACCCCCTAATTTTTACTACATTTTTTAAAATTTTGGTTTTCATTATATTTGCGTATTGTACGCCGCGCGCAAAATTTACGTTTTTCAAATTTGCTCGTCGAGTACGAATATGTGCGAGGTACACATTTTTAGAAAAACGGTTTTGTTTATAGATTTTATTTATGACGGATAGTTTCAAAATAATATATATAATAATTATTTTATTTATTTATAAAAGGCTATCTTATTTTAATAGTGGTAATTTAGAAAACTAGATTTATGTGAATATTCTACTCGTGTAAAGCACATGAAAATTATTTCATGTATATTTTCAAAATTAATTTTTATTATTTATAATAAATTATTTAGCAAGAAGGTATTTTAAATATTTATCTTTATTTTCAAAATTATTTTATCTAAATTTATTGAAAAAGTATTTTAAAGATATTCCATATTAGTTGTTAAATATTAATAAGAATTTTTGAAATTATTTATTATTATTTTATTATTATTTATGAGGATAATTTGAAAATCATATTTAATATTTGAATAGTATTATAATTTAAATTAAGATTTAAATTTATTGAATTTATTATTACTAGTTTTAAACTTACAGATCAAATTTATATAAATATAAATTCGGATTGGATTTTGATTTGATCGGTACTAAATTAATTTAAATAAATTATAATTTATCTATGGGAGTTTTAAATTAATCCGAATCTTTATCAATCAAGAATTCCTCAACCCTATAAATAGGGGAGCCTCCATATTATTTTTTCCTCAATTCTTCCACAAGTTTTTCCACAAATGTGTTGTGCATCATGTCCGTGCTCCCATCCAATCCACTATAGCTTTATATTACATTTACATGTTCCAGTCATCATGTCCGACACACCCGGACACATCACATCGTCCCCATCCCTGTGTCGGATACAACCCGACACCATCAACTCGACAATAAAACCTAATCTAAACCTAGTCTACAGGTGCCTCCAGCCAACTCCGCCACCATCGTCGAACCACTACGCCTACACTGTCACCGCCACCTTCACCACGCCCTGCCTTCCGAACTGCCAACAGTCTCGGCCCCTAGCCTTCCTTCCCCCCCGGCCGACATCGCAGTAACCATCTTCGACCACCACCTTTACCACCGCCACCACCGTGGCAGACCCGTCTCCGCCACAGCCCGACCACCAGGTTTACCCCGCCACCCTCGACCAAATACCCTCACTTCCATGTCCACCACTGGCAGCGGCGTGCACCACGACCCCGACTTCGACACCGGCTCAGGTGACCACCGTACCGCTGAGGCCATCTTTCTCTTCTTACTCCTCCTGGTCACCCTGACCACGCCTCCACCACGACTGCCGCCATGCCCGCGCCCATCTGGCCGCACTCCCCGGCCAATCCACCGGCCGTCATCGCAACCCCAAACCACCACCATCACCGACGTCACCAAACCCACCCCCATCGCACCAAAATCCCCTCAATAAACAAATTCCCATAAAGCACCAAAACCACCACCACCATCATCACTCACCTCCGTCATGCCCTAGTAGTCCCAGTCCTCCGTTGATCCTTCGTCGACCTTCCAGGGCTGCCGCTTCCTTACGTCGAATCTCGACCCCGACGCTGCGTGTGTCTTCCCCGACCACGCAGAGCCCCTTTGCCGCACCCGACCACCTACGCCGAGATCGACGCAACCAACGCCCGGTGGCTGCGCTCGGCGAAGTCCATCCCTCGCCTCACCAGGACTGTCCGGCCGCCTGCGCCACCTCTGCCGCTGCATGCCTCCGTGCCACCTCCACTGTAAGCTTTCATCTCCCGCTCTCTCCCTCGATTCCTTTTTTCCCCTCCTTCTTACTCTCTCCCGCCTGATCGCTCCTTCCTCTCTCTCTTCTCCGACACTCTTTTCTCTCTCCTCCTCTCCTTCCTTTCACCTACTGCTGTTGCTTCTTTATTTTGTGGGTTTTTTGTGTGTGTTCTGTCCTCTTCACTCTTCTTTCATAAAAATGAACGAACCCCTGTGGATATTTTGTAAAGTTTTATTATTATTATTATTATTATTATTATTATTATTATTTATTTCACATATATATAGTATATTGAGTAGATTAATTATTAGATATCATCACTGGTATTTATATAATAAACTATTAGTATATTGTTATTATTATTTAGTATGAGATTTTTTTGAAATTAATTTGTAGACAAATATATTATTAGGTTTGGGCCGTTTAGCAGTTTGAAATATATGATTAAATATTTTATCTATTTTAATAGACTACCCAAGAAAGTTTTGTTTGACAAAAATTCGGGCTTTCAGATTTTCAAATGAATTATTCAATTTATATATGACTAATAAAATATAGTTTTCTACCTATAAATTCTAATTTTGACAAACTTACTTTTTTAGTCAAAAACAATCTTTTACTTTAAGTATGTATCTAAAAACTTATTTTGACTCGTGTAATACATTTTCAAGTATTATAAATATTTTCAAAAATAATATACGTACTTATTTCCAATTTTCCTTTGGTTCTCCCCTTATCCATGACTAAATCCATTATTCTCGTTTCCTCACCAATTATGTACTTTATTATGTCGACTCTAGCTAATTCGACCTTTCTAGACACGATAAGATCAGTCCTTGCCATCATCAGAGGCCCTTGCATAGTCGTAACATCGAAGTCATAATCCGTGCCAACTTGATCATTGTAGCACCACCTCAGGCGTCAATCAGGCAAGTATACCTTGCTAATTAACTGTCATATTATTTATTTTCTGTATTATTTACTTTGTTTCATATTTTTTTATATAAACTGTGCGTCCAAGCCATACTTGGGTGTAAGCGACTCTATTAGTCGTTACTTTATTTTATGCATGATTGACTTAGTTTTAGCAAACTACCTTCTTGTTGGGGGATATCCTTATATCTCCTTTGGCCATGACACACACACTACATGATTTGAGACAGTTTGCCAGGGGCACGACTTATGAACTGACCATCTTTATTGTCGTGTGACGGGTAGATCGTAACTGCTATGATTAAGGTATAGAGACTCGAGCAGTTACAAAACTGGGTGGGTCATGGACATAACTTGGTCAGTGTAGGAAATCTTGGGAGAGGACAGTCACTAGTGCGTATGGGAAGCCAAACAGATAAACCATAGTTTTCGAAAGGAACTATGGCGAGATTTTATTTGTAGATACCCTCTGACGTTTTGGACGTTACGGCCGGATACGGATGACTGGATGCCAGTTACGTACTTATAGCCTAAATTCCACCCATGCGCAATGAAAGTTGTCCTCTAGATTGCACATTAGACGGTTAGAATTTCCTTTGCATATTTGTGTCTAGGATAGTCTTTTGTATACTATTTTATTATTTTGACAGTTCATATTAGCATGTTCTTCCTGTATCTTGTTACGTCCCTCTGAGGACCTGTTGATTTCTCCAGGTGTGTTTATGATTTTTGCAGGTGCTCTAGCCAAGGACATAGTTTACAATCTTCTTCAGCGACGATAGCTCTTGGATCGTCTTTTCGTTTCGCTCGACTCTTCCATCGTTGCTATGTATTTCTCTTTTTTGTTGGTAGTGGATTTGTCTCCGCCCAATATTTTATACAAATGGCATTTAGAAGTTGATTTTAATATATATTTATTTATTTATGGATGAGATTAGTTTCATGGTTACTGTATTTTACAGCTTATGTATACATACGAGATTTTCGTATATTGGAGTATGCTTCGTATGTATACAGCTGGCATATCTACGTACTTGATCCTATGTATTTTGGGACTGGGACGTTACAGTGGCTATTTTAAAACCAAGCTCTCATTTGTTCAAGAAGATTTGTAAAATACGTTATATACCTGGTGATTTTTCTAACCATCCTAATGGATTGCATATAAAAAATTTATGAGGCAAGCATAAAAAAACTACATACATTTTGTAACTATCTGTGGCATAGCCCCTACACCTAAACAAAATAAATTATATTCATCCCGTGTCACAAGGATCAGATAAAACGGTGTAAGGGTGTGAAGGTCACTGGCAATGTCAAGCCATCTTAGAGTATAGCTGGGTTAGACGACGATCCTTTCGCGGTAGGTAGCGAGCCCTGTTCGAAAGTTCCCGAATCACATGTGCCAGTTAAGTTAGCACTGCTATCCTCGTTCCTCCTAGGCCAAATTGGTTCCTTGGCGTAGGCAACCGTTCGAAAAAACTAGTTCTTGTGCACAAGTTTTCCAATGACCGTACTATTTTACTTTATTCTTTAGAACTTAGCCAATTTTAAGGTACTTTGCTTTATCGTTGCAACACTCGTTAATTGATTCAATCTTCATTTAACATAGATCTATAGTAGATATGATATAAGAAAAAACATGCATCCGTTTCATGTTATAGAAGTTATATAGCAACTGTTCGTGAGGAATCATGCAACAATTTATTGATTTAACAATATAAAGACAAGCATATATACTTTGTGCATATGATAGATTAAAAACCAGAGGGTCAAAAGAAATGAGGGTCAGCCACTCACCTTGGGTTGATTGAGACGAGGAACCAGTTGGTTGCGCCTAAGCGGCGCCTACACGATCACCTAAAATCGTATAAGCAATTGATCAGAACATTGACATATTCAATGAGTTTGATATGAAATACGAAGTTCGAAGAACGCAAGCAATGAAAACCATCGAAAATAGTTATGAAAACGCATTCAGAAAACCAAAGCCAAAGAAACAAACACGGAATAAAAACTAGGCAGCGTAGAGGTCCATCGAGCCTCAACCACATCGTCTTTTTTTTAGGCGTAGCCTGCTGATATGGGACTTGATTCCAAATAATCCATTTCATAACGTGGAAATGATGTTAATTCAATCGGTCCCGTTCAATTGATTCAATCGATCCTGATCAATCGGTTCTGACCAAGATAGCGACAGTGTTCCTTTATTACGTACCCCTTGGACGAGAAATGGGGTACGATGTAGGAACGGGACACTAAACTATATATTCTTGGTATATTCCTAATATATTATAGTATACTTATAATTATTGTACTAACATTTTATAGTTGGTTGGATATGATGGTTGATTTATTGTTGTACTACGCTCTGAATGAATATATATTGGGAAACCATGGGAACCAATATAGATTTATACTTATCGTACTTGTAGTGAGGTACAACATCTAGGAGGATGATTATGTGACCAGAATATAAGATTCCAAATCACTGTAGGGTTAATCAGGTAACTAAATTTTTTAGAAGCATTGGGGGGAACGGGATCCTGAGATCATGTATGCTGGCCTTTCTGTATCATCCACCTTAGTGGAGTACATTTTCCAGATATAGTATCGTGACTGTCCCAATATCAACCCTATAAGAAGTACTGGGACTGTTACTGATTTATACATTAGCCCGGTTGACTTATAAGGAACAGTGGCATAATTTTTATAGTATAGGACTTAAATCGGTAACAGTCCCAATACTTCTTATAGTGTCAAATCGGTAAATATGCACGATTTGAGCCGTTATATACATATTGCATTACCGGGGTAATCTGTTGGCACACTGATTTTGAAAAGTTGACTAATTAATCTATGTACTATTTTTGTTCTATTACATTACAGATGCATAATGAAGCACTCATAGCTAAAAGGACCAACACTTATAAATGAAAGCACTGCTCATAAATCGCACTTCAAGAATCCTGAGATAAAAGCAAAATCACACTCCAATAATTCTGAGATAAAAGCAAAATAATCCAAGATCAGAAGCTATATGGGTTCCTTGAGTGTCTGTAAGTGTCTAGGATATCTTTGTAGGAGCTCAAAAATAATTAGGCGCTACTCATAAGATGGCGCCAGGATTCAGAACAGCGCTGGTCACTGGGTTGAGCGAGGCTTAGGTGGCGCTAGGTTCAGGTGGCGCGTGCACCACGTGGCAAGCCTCCACGAGAAGCTGTAACAGTTGCAATGATGACTGACAGCTCGACAGTCAAAGGAAATCTCTTCGAATCCTAGGAAGTGCGGTACTCGAGAAGACTGTGTCAGCTTTGTAAAAAATGTTGACGGTTAGCTCACGCCAGCTATCAAGTGGCATGAGGTAGTTAATGATGACATAACTGACACACTAATTAGGAGGCATTATTTATGAAATTGCGCCTGCTGCCACCTATCAAATTGGCGTCACCTAATCAATTTTCATCCAGAAGTCAGATGATGTTGCACGTACGCTACTAATCTCGAAGAACGTGTCCACTACACTGCCTACGACCACGCATATCTCTCTCATAAAAATGCCATATGTCCTTAGCAGTTCGAGTAACCGTTCGCACAACAGGATGAATGGCGCACAAAATGCAGTGCGTGCCACCCAGAATAACTACTTAACAATTATTTCAGAACTCTATAAATAGATTTTCAAATTAGTTCTAAAGCATCACTAATGATCATAATCTTATGACAAAGTGCTGCTGCATTCTCCAGAGGCTCGTTTAATCTATATCACATTGTCCAAGTGATGAAGTGATCGTCTTCTGATCAGATTCCAATAGTTGTACTTTTCCAAAAATCAATTGTACACTTTGTACATTTTTTTTAGTTTGTAGATCAAACTTTTATTTTTGTAAACAAAATGGCAACTCTGCTGGGGACGACTTTCTCTTCCGATGAGAAGGTGACAACTCAATAGGATACCTCGTCGATCGACAAACAACCTATGAAGCTATGATCAGTGCTGGGGATGCCAAGCGTGGTAATATTGCTACCAAGAACAAGGTGCATGCCATTTGGAATCCAAAGTTCTTTAAAACACCAATTACAGCTTTTGTGTAGACTGTGCCCACTGCTGCCCTGGCGCAGAACAAGGAAAATACCCTTTGGCTAATCCTTCTTCTTCTCCAATTTTGAACTTGTGTAAGAACCTATCTATTTCTGCTCTTATACAGAACAAAGGAAAGCACCCTTTGGCCTTTTTTTCATTTTTCCCCAGTTTTTGAGTTGGCAGAAAACACTCTTGATTGCGTCCCTGCGCCGATCAGAAGAAAAACATTTTTGAACAGAAGTTCTACTTCTCTTGACAGAGACAATCAAGCCTCTAGCAAAAAATTAAATTTTGCTCATTTGTGCCATACTAGCGCATTTGAGTAGGGTGCGCAGTGCAGCAACGCATTTTTTCTACTCCTAAGCACCAATCAAATCCAAATCAGGATCTGCCAACTCTGCACATATCAAGGTCCAATAAATAAAACTTGATGGTGTCCCAAATAGTCATACAGGAGGCACACCTTCTGGATATGTGCACCTATCTCAACAGGCGTAAATCAGAGCCGGCCTCATCAAGCCATAGGGCGCGCCAAGTGCAGTTTGCACCAGTTACTGATCTACACAAAGTGAGGACTTCTAAAGTCAAAGACCCC
Organism: Iris pallida; assembly: GCA_029216955.1. Classification (NCBI taxonomy): domain Eukaryota; kingdom Viridiplantae; phylum Streptophyta; class Magnoliopsida; order Asparagales; family Iridaceae; genus Iris; species Iris pallida. The sequence goes on along the minus strand of JANAVB010020198.1, from coordinate 9,843,897 downwards.
CTCACCTATGCCAATCAACTCAGCACTTCCTTGTATATCCATGGAACCAGACATCTCAAGCACATGAACCATGTTCCTAATGTAATCCATGAATATATACCTCCTTCTTCTCCTTACCCTTTTAAAGTAACTGGTCTCCACGAGATTCTTGTACAAAAGTAAAAGATCGTATGTCCGTCCCATGTATCTGTGACTCCACCTATGGAGCATCTTTGTAATCATGAGATAGTGATTAGGTGTTGCTGCCAGATAGCAAAACGGTTTGTCTTTGACCGTTTAAGTTATTCTTAATCTCCTAAATTGATCATAGCAATAGACGAAGATTTATCCCCCACGACGATCACATGCAAGGAACTCTAGTATGCTTCCCATGAAGCTCAAGTACAATGTTGTTGCAAATCAGCCAGAAAAAATATCTTCGATCGTATGAATTATAATTTTTCTTCTGATATACAACGTCACCCTCCTAAAGTGACCCTGATCGATGAAGACGAGTTGCTATTTGCTTCAGTCAACATGACATCTCGAAGCACTAGGGGTAGAAAGCATCCGAGATGCAATGCATCCCGCAACCCCAGTCAACAATACTTGGATCAGATCCATGTCTCCGGCGAAAGAATCTACCAACATACCAGATCAAGAAGTCGAGAGACAATCGGTTAAAGGAGTCTTCCTTTCGACCAAGAAACAATCTGTCAAAGGAATCTTCTTTCAACCAAGAAATAATCGGTCAAAGGAATCTTCCTAATTCTAATCAAGATTTCCTCGGTCAAAAGGATCTTCCCATCCCTTATCATGGGGGTGGTTCCTCGTATGACTTTAATGCTAACAGCGAAAGCTCTGAACGGACCATCTTTTCTACTAGCTCCTATTCGGAGGCCAGAGAAGTGACGGCCTATGTCACCAACGAAGAACAAGACGCATCCAGATCCGACAGCCAGGAGCAAAGAATTGCCTCTTTAGAGGCCAGCTTGAAAAACATGGCTGAGATGATGGCAAGCATGCATGCTGTAATCGTGGCACGATATATTGTTGCACCTGTTACGAATCTAATTCCAATCCAAGAACAAATAGCGGCATCTGCTCCTACTAATACCGATCAAGGGGTAGAGTCTCCTCACAATGCTACTGTGCCAACTCCAAGTCTTTCTGGTGCTGGGGGTGGTGCTTATCATACAATTCCTCCTCCTAATACACCAAATCAGTCTATTGTTCCCTAAGCATCAGGGGACGCCAATAAGGTCATAAAGATTTTACGTAATCAGTTTGAAGCCTTCAAGCAGAAGGACGGCCTACGGAAGCTTGGGATCAAACAACCTTATCCCGTAGAGTGGAAGGAAGTCCCGTTTCCACCCAAGTACCAGCCTACCACCATTATACTGTTTGACGGCAGTACATCTCCAAGCCAATACCTCAACCACTTCGAGGTAATGACTGATCAACTTTAGCGAACGATGCTCTACTCACTAGTGTATTCATCGGATGCTTGGCAGGTACAGCGTACAACTGGTATCACAGTTTGTCAGATGGTTGCAAAACTTCCTTTGCATGGTTTAAACAAATGTTCTTAGAACAATTTTATGAGGGAACAAATGACATGACTATGTTAGCCCTCATCAAAATCAAACAAAGGCCCAATGAAATTGCTTAACGCTTCCGCCGTGAAGCACTCAAAATGCCTCTGGAAACTCCAGATGCTATGACTATAGATACATATAAATCAAACATGTTACTTATAGTCAGCATGTGGACTGGATCCATGCAGTTCTAGGACTAGCTTTCCTTCATAGTAAATACGAGGGCAACTAAACAAAGTGCTAACAAGTTCAAGCAATTAGGCATTTAGATGTCTAATCTTGACATAGATGAATATTCTACATCCAACAGCGGTGGCCATCAAAATAACCGCAAACGCAAAGAAGCTTTGGCCATCAATGTTAAAGGCAAAGAAACTCTAGCCATCAACATAGGTTAATCAACACCTCCCCGACGGTACCACCAAAGAGAGCACAATGTCCGAAAGAAGAATACTCCTTCGACGAGGACGTCGTCATGAGTATCTTCGATTGCTTAATCAAGAGCAATAAACTTCAGCTGCCCGACGCAAAGCGGCCAGAGGAAGTAGGTAAGACTGATCATCCTAAATACTACGTGTATCATATGTTCATTGGACACCCGACCAGAGCATGCTATGTGCTGAAAGGGAATATACAGGAGATAATTAAAGCCGGCACAATCACACTTCAACAGGATGAGAAGACTGTGACTGCCAACGTCGTTTCTCTGTAGTTTGGCGACTTTCCTGCTCAACCTGTGCAGGATGGAGTCGTTCCTATCCCGATGGCTACTCTAGAGATTGTCAATCTTCCGCCTACACAAAATGAAGGTCTTATTCCTCTGTCAACTGATAAAGAAGAAATTATATGGATCCATCCTAATTTGGTGGCTGACTTTGAGACACCTACTTTGTCTATAAAATCCAAGAAGGCAACCAAATATAAGTCATGTCACATGACTTTACTGGGTGATCATTATCTTCCATCTTTGAACGCTAACTTCATCCTGGCGGCAAGTTCATCTTCTTCTTCTGAGACGACATTAATCACGCCGGAGGCCAGTTACCAACCAGTATTCCATCTATATAGTCAACAGTCCCGTGAACTAATGACAAAGATGGGATATGATCTGCAAAAAGTCCCTGGCTTAAATCATTGAAAAGGATCTCCTGTACCTCTTTCCTTATGTCTTCAACACAATCAATCTCGTGTTGGCTTAAGGTTCTGGACTAACTTTTCATCTTGCTAAAAAAAGTTTTCCAGAGACAAGACTCGGACAAAGAACTACAACATGGTAACATTTGTACCTGTACCAGAAGAAACAGCCTTGACTGGTACCAGATTTAGAAGACTTTACCGGAGAGAATATTCAGAAGGTCAGGAGATCCCTACTCCATCTCTAGATGCCCCCTTAACATCTTCTCCTCATCCTGTTAATGTTATATCGGCTTCATTATCTCTACTGGAACTGACTCCTCCCAAATTGACAACGGACGACAAAAAAAAATAGCCAGGTCGCTTCGATAAAATATTAAAGAAAACTCTACCTCTTGGACTTGAGAAGTCATACAACTTTGATATATTGGATCAACTAGCCAACACTCTGACGATGTTATCAATTTTTGAGCTCCTTCGTCTCTCGAAGGAAACTCGAAAAACATTAACCAAAGCTCTAGCCGACGCTTGCCTGGCACTCCTCAAGAAACCCGATGAGAAACCTATGGCATGTTTTTATTGTTATAGTATGATGGAGTTGATTCGTAACATCACATTTACACAAGATGACATGCTCCTAGAAGACAATCGACATGATCGACCTTTCTTCTACACAGGGTATGTCGATATAATGAAGGTTGACCGCATCCTGATCGATCCCAGATCTGTACTTAGCATTATGTCGAAGACTTTACTGGATGCCCTAAAAATACCAGTGTATAATCTCTCTACAACAATCACGACTATCTTGGGATTCAATTTCGGGAGAAGTGAACCATTAGGAAAGATTCGCCTGAAAGTTCAAATCGGCAACCGTGGCTCCTACAATACTTTGTTAGGGAGACAATAGCTGCATGAACATAATATTATGCCATCCACTCTCCATCAGTACTTCAAATATGTCGATGATAATAGAGAAGTTAAGAAGGAAGTGGCTGATCTTAATCTATTTTGAGGTGTCGAAACATATTTTACTGACTCCAGGATGTACAAAGAAGAATTCATGAAGGTTGTACTGGCCATGGATACCGAAGAAGATCATAGGGACACCCCAGATGATGTTCTTATGATTCTGGTCAAATGACGTACTTCTCATCTTTCATCTTCTCAGACGCTCACCATTCATCTTTTCTCTCATGCCAAGCATATTCCTGCTGAAAAGATGGAACAGAAGGAGCTCACCTCTTCTGAGCCTCTTGTTATCGACCTTCGTCGTAACAAGCCTTCTCCTTCCCCTTCTCCTTCTCTTCCTCTGGTTATCAACCTTAACAAGCCATCGGCTAAGGTTAAGAGCCCTATTGTAAATGATGATATAAAAATCAATAAAGTAGCATCTCCTTTACAGTATACTGATGTCATTTATTATTCTCGATGTTACTTAGAAATGCTAGATAATTATGAACCCCTTACAATAGGAGCAGTTCAATCTCTCCAAGATAAAGTATCACTCGAACCAGTTCAAGATTCCTTCTTCCTAGCTCCTTCCCGGAAGAAAGATAAACTTCCTATACTTTTCAGCAAAGGAACAGAGCAGAAGACTATATTTGATAGTAACTCTAAAAATGACGATAACAGACAGCTTTAATTACATCGTTACAGTCAATAATCAAAAGATATCATTCAAAATATGGGCTACAACTTCAAAATTGGCCTCAATAGTGGTAGGGGAAGGCAAACTTCTGTCTGTATTCCTATTCTAAAAGGAAAGTTACTGCAATATTACAGCAAAATGAAGCATGGGTTGGGCTACACCTCGCTAATCATGACCCCAGACGATTCTAAGTCTGACAAAGAAAAGCGATCTAATTCTTTTGACTCTGCCTTATGGGATTCAGACACCAGCATAGGTCACGTTCATCGGGTGACTTTATCTTCCAATATGGTGACCGTCGAGTTCTCAGAAGACGACGATGACTACTTTGCTGAAGCCCCTAAATCTGATCCTTGGGCACAAAGAATGGATACTCAATGAGAACTTCGCTTTGAGCAATGCGAACCTCCTACCGAAGATCAGTTGGTCTAGGTCGATGTTGGAAATGAAGCTTCTCCAAGGCCAATCTTTATCAGCAAAAGCCTTCCTGAAGCGGATAACCAGGAACTAATTCAGCCCATTAGGGAATACATTGACGTATTCTCCTGGAGCTATAAGGATATGTCAGGATTAGATCCTCATATCGCTACCCATAAAACCAATATCCTACGAAATACGAGGCCAATTAAACAACAATAGCATCGATTCTGACCTGATATGACGGATGCTATAAAAGCTGAAGTCAAAAACCTTATTGCCTATGGTTTTGTTAGAGAGGAACAACATCCTGACTGGATGGCTAATGTCGTCCCAATTATAAAGAAAATGGGGAAGGTTCGAGTCTGTATTGATTTCAGAGACCTCAATGAAGCTTATCCCAAGGATAAGTTTTCTCTTTCGATCACTGATGTCATGATCGACAACACTTGCGGGTTCAAACGAATATCTTTTATGGACGAATTCTCTGGATATAATCAAATCCGAATGAATCCTAAAGATGGGAAACATATATCTTTTCGTACTCCTTTTGGAGTCTACTGCTACACTGTCATTCCGTTTGGTCTTAAAAATACTGGTATAACTTATCAGCGGGCCATGAGCACCATCTTTCGTGAACATTTACGGAAGACAGTCGAATGTTATGTCGACAATATTGATGTCAAAAGTCGTCTAAAGGAAGATCACATCCAAGACTTGAGAACTACCTTCGATCTAATACGCCAGCATCAACTCAAGATGAATTCCACTAAGCCATTCCTGGGACTTTCTAGTGGCAAATTCCTCAGATTCGTTATTACCTCTAAGGGTATACACGTTGACCCCGAGAAGGTCAAAGCCATTCAAGAGATGCATCCTCCACGCAACCTAAAAGATCTACGAGGATTCCAGGGATGGCTTGCGTACATCAGAAGATTTATTTTAAATCTATCTGGACGCTGTAGATCGTTTACTCAACTGATGAAGAAAGGTGTGTCTTTTATTTGGACTGAAGAATACCAACAATTATTTAAAGACGTAAAATGGTACTTGATGAACCCTCCAGTCTTAGTACCTCCAGTTACAGGAATATCCTTCCCAATGTATGTCTGGTCAATGGATCATTCCTTGAGTACCTTGCTAGCCCAAAAGAACAAAAAATGTCATGAGCAAGTTATCTATTATTTCAGCCGTACGATGGTCGGTGCCGAACATCGACACAGTCCGGTAGAAAATGAATGTTTAGCCTTGATGTTTGTTGTCCAGAAAATCCAACATTATATCACGGGTCAAACCATTCGTGTCATCTCTAGAGTTAATCCTCTTTGAGTCTTGATGAAGAAACCCAGTACACTCAATTCCAGACTCGCTACATGGGCCATACTACTAGCACAGTATGATATGGTTTGTCCCACAAAAATCTGTTAAGGGTCAAGCCCTAGCTGACTTCCTGACTGCTCATCCAATCCCTGAGACATCCAAACTCTATGATGAGATTCCTGATGAGTCTCTAAAATCCAACATGATTTCAGAAGGGATCATTGCTTGGTGACTGTTCTTTGATGGTGCTTTCAGAATCGGACCTAAAGGTACTATAGTCGTTGGAGTCAAAATCGTTCTGGTATCTCCTGAAGGACTAGCAATTCAGAGAGCTTATTCTCTAGACGAGCCATGCTCCAACAACGTTGTTGAATATAATGATCTACTCATCGGTCTCCAGTTAGCTAGACAATTGAATATCGATTACCATGAAGTATACGGAGACTCTAAACTGATCGTCAATTAGGCTAGGAGTACGTATGAAGTTCGGTATCAAGATCTCATGCCATATCATGAAACATCAATCAAACTGGCTACATCATTCAAAGGTTTCTTCATTGAACATGTACGTCGAGCTTACAATACAGAAGCTGACGCACTTGCCAATCTAGCAGCAATATTGGCAATCACTGTGAAAAGACAACAGATGATCGTCATCACCAACAAAGAGTTATTCTGTATTGAGAATAATTTGTATTTAGAATCCAGCAACTCAGTCGAGGTTTGTACTACGAGTAAAGATTGGAGAGCTCCTTTCATCGACTTCGTGGTACATGACATCCTATCTGAAGATCCAAAGGAAGCAACTACAATACGTCGACGATTGCTGTGATTCTACTACAATTACATCACCAAAACACTCTATCGACGATCATATGACGGTATGCTTCTATGTTGTCTTGCCAGTGATGAAGCAAAACAGATATTACGTGAAGCTCAAGATGGTGCCTGTGGTACACATCAGCTCGGACCTAAACTATAAGACCGAATTTGTCGCATGGGATATTATTGGCCAACTATGGTATCAGATGCTATAAAGTATTCAAAAAAATGCCGAGCATGTCAAATTCATGTGTATTTCTTTCATCAACCATCGGAATTTCTACATCCGACTGCAGCATCATGGCCCTTCGAAGCTTGGGGCATGGATGTTATTGGTTATATTAATCCTCCTTCATCTAGAAGACATCGGTTTATCCTAGCTATAACCGATTACTTCTCTAAATAGGCCAAAGCTATACCTTTAACCGAAGTTAAGACAAGCAGCATCATCAACTTCATCAAACATTATGTGATCTACAAATTTGGTGTTCCTCGGCGTGAATTATCCATGACAATGGGCCACAATTCATCAGTCAGAAGTTCACCCGATTCTGTGATGACAATATGATCAATAATGTTGCTTTTATAGCCTACAATCCTGCAGCTAATGGTTTGGAGAAAGCATTCAATAAAACAATCATCAAGCTTCTCAAAAAGTTCATTTTAACTAATAAATAAAATTGGAGTGAAAAGCTTGGAGAGTGTCTATGGGCTTATCGTACTACCGTACACACTCTGATCGACTGTACATCTTTTTCTTTGGTGTATGGATATGAAGCTGTCCTGCCAATGGAAATTCAAATTCCATCATTGAGAATTGCAATCGCCAATAAACTCACAACGAAAAACAATAATCATCTTCGACTTCAGGAGCTTGAAGCACTTAACAAGAGACGGCTACTAGCTCAACAACATATCGAGCTATATCAAGCCTGTACCTCAAAAGCCTTCATCCGTAAAGTCAAACTACGAGCATTTAAATGAGAATTGGTCCTTACTGTCAGACGTCCTATGACTATGATACACATGAGTAAAGGCAAGTTCGAACCGAAGTAGAAAGGTCCCTATGTTGTAAGCAAAGTTTCTCAAACGGAGCTTATCAACTGACCGGGATAGACGGCCGAGTTGCTATGATGCCTATTAATGACTAATTTCTAAAGAAATATCATGTTTGAAAATATGTACTATGTTTCCTAACAAATATTCTAAATGTTTCAAATCTTTAAATGCCCAGCGGAGTCTATTTAGATCATATCACATCATCTCAAACATCATCTTTTGGAACCCAGTTGTTTTAAAAGATATCCTATTTTTGAGTCCCAGTTGACTCGATGATAATCAAAAGATATATGAATCCATGTCCATATTACCTCTGAATTCTACTATCTATATCAACGGCTTGTCACGTCCATGTTACCTATGATAATATCGTCCTTGAAATGACAATATCTTAAAATTATATTCTGTCATGTCCACATTACCTCTGAACAGATATAACGAGTATTGTTGTTTTCTAGAAGATATGTCACTTCCGGTATCTCTGAACATATTTTCTACTCTTATCTATTACTTACGTCAATAACAGATGTGTAATAAGTAATGGAGCCACAAAACATCAGTGTATTCTATACCAGCACAAAAAAATTATTACGTTTTATCAAAATGTTAAAAAAAAAGAGGTTGTTACATCAAAATAACTTCATCCCTAAGATTGAGTGCTAAGGTCAATGATTAGCTTCTTCAAATACTCAGTACGTTCAACTCGGGAATCAAGCACCCTCTTTCTGGCCAACTCTCTCTTGACGTCTTGATTTGACCTATTTCTAAGAAAACTCTTTATGAGCTTTGGTTTGACAAATTTCCTTCTATTGAATATTTTAAAAAATTTGGATGCAAATGTTTTATTCTGAACACCAAAGATAACCTAGACAAATTTGAAGAAAAAGCCTATGAAGGTATATTCCTTGAATATTCAATGCATAGTAAAGGATTTTGTGTCTTTAACAAAAGAAGTCTTGTAGTCGAAGAGTCCATCAATATCTTTTTTGACGAAATTAACACTTCTAAAACTAGCTCCCTGAACGATGTTGATGACATCGCTTTTGGGTTGGAAAATTCTTCTCTTGGAGATACAAGCGCTCCTTCATCTAGTAATGGAGTTGAGATTCCTCCACCTGAAAATTCTTCAACCATAGAGACTCCTCAAGAGGATCTCCCCCCAAAGAATAGAGATTTATCCCTCATCATCCCAAGGAACTTATCATTGGTGACCCTTTCTCATGAGTTAGCACTCGATCCTCTACACTAGATCACTATACAAATGCAGCTTTTATTTCTCATATAGAGCCTAAAAATATCGATTATGCTTTTAATGATGAATTTTGGATGATTGCAATGCAAGAAGAGCTTAATCAATTCAAGAGAAACAACGTTTGGGAACTAGTTCCTAAGCCCCACAACTATCCCATTATTGGGACACAGTGGTTGTTTTGAAATATGTTTAATGAGAATGGGATCGTTACTCGTAACAAAGTTCGATTGATTGCTCAAGGATATAACCAAGAGGAAGGCATTGATTATGACGAAACCTATGCACCGGTTGCTCGTCTTGAATCCATCTGAATGCTTTGTGCCTTTGCTTGTTTTAACAATTTTAAACTTTTTCAAATGGATTTAAAAAGTGTTTTTTTTGAATGGTGTTACTAAAGAAGAGGTATATGTCAAGCAACCTCCTGGCTTTAAAATTTTTCAATTTTTTGATCAGGTTTTTAAATTACACAAAGCCCTCTATGACCTCAAGCAAGCTCCTCGTGCTTAGTATGAGCATCTTAGTTCAAATTTATGAAACACTCATATTAGTTCAAATTTATGTTGATGACATCATTTTTGGTTCCACTAATAAAATACTGTGTGTAGAGTTTGCTAAAATTATGCATGATGAGTTTGAAATGATCACGATGGAAGAATTATCATTCTTTCTTGGATTACAAATCAAGCAAGGACCTCAAGGCACGTTCATCAATCAAGCCAAATACACCAAGGATCTTCTTAAGCGCTTTGAACTAGACTCATCCAAATCAATGAGAACTCCTATGGACACAACAACTAAGCTTGATCAAGATGACAATGGGGTATTGGTCGACATTCGTAAGTATCAAGGTACGATCGATAACTTGCTTTATTTAACTGATAGTCGTCCCGACATCATGTTTAGTATTTGCTTATATGTATGATACCAAGCAAATCCCAAAAAATTACACTTATGTGCCATTAAGCGCATTTTTTTGGTATCGCAAAGGCACCATTAACATGAGACTTTGTTATCCAAAATCTCCATCCTTTGAGCTTATAAACATCTCGGATGCAGATTTTTTTGGATGCAAGGTTGACCTAAAAATCAATAGCGGCACATGCCAATTCCTTGGGAAATCTTTGATTTCATGGTTTAGTAAGAAACAAAACTCAGTTGTCCTTTCCACAACTGAAACCAAATACATTACGGCTAGATGTTGTGCACAAATCCTCTGGATGACACCAACACTTGTTGACTATGGTATTTCTTCCAAGGGCATCTCCATCAAATGTGACAATACTAGCTCCATTAATCTCAGTAAAAATCCTATTTGTCACTAATATACAAAATACATTGAGATTCGATACCACCTTTTATATGATCATCAACTAAAAGAAGGCATTCTTCTTGAATTCATTGACACTAACCATCAACTTGTTGATATCTTCACTAAGCCTCTTACCGAAGATCAATTTTCATTTATTTGTCGCAAGATCGGACTTCTGGAAAAAAAATCCTTTTGACTACTTGTTTCATCTTTCGAAAAATTTGAAGGTTTTTTGCGGTAATCCGTCAGATAATACGAACTTAAACAATATGTATTTTGGGCCTTAATCGGATAATCCCTGGATTTGTGCAAAAAATTGACAAATTTTTTGGTATTTACCACTGGCACAGATTCTTTCACGATTTTTCAGCAGAAATCCATAATTTTTTGTCGAATTTTTCGAACGGGACTCCAGGGGACAGAAATCAAGCAGCTGTTGTTAGCCCAATGATTATATCATGTTTTTGAATATGGCTAATCAATTAAGTTTGCCATAATGACATCACTAATATTCATGTAATCACTATTATGTTGCTACTTAAACTTAGCATTGTCCCAAAAATTCTATATCATATTGCTATGCTTGTATCATCTTGTTTTATTTGTCTAACATGTTCTTAGACATGCAGTAAGCATCAAGCTTTGTCAAAACCAGGACATACGCGATGGGCCAAAGACGGCGTTATACAAGAAGAATTCTCTGAACCGCCTAATGACCTATCCGGGGCCTCGTATCAGGGGTTCCGCTGCCCGGTCAGCGGACAGGGATCGAGGGGGCAGCGCCCCCCATGGGGGTTCGAGGGCGAAGCCCCCGAAAGGTATTCAGATTTTCAGATCTGTTTATCTTTGGACGACCGCCGTCAAGTAAAAAAGGTGTCTTCAAGTCTGCTCAAATATTTGAAAAAAGGCTTCATCAAAGGGCTATTGGCTTTCCTATTTTATCAATATAATTTTTTATATTTATTGAGTCTTGGAATACGATGTACACTGTATCATACTGGCAAATAGGCTACCCAAGAAACATTTTCAAAATATCCTTTCATTTTGAAAACAAGCCCACTTACAAAAGTCCGAACAACTTCCTAACTGTTTGACTTTTCAAAAAAGCACAAAATCCAATTTGCCGAACCGTAACAAAACCCTAGCAGAGTTTGGCCAGAGTTCGGATAGTAAACGTTGCTTTTTGAACTTGGTCTTCCTGCAGTAACGGATCCCAACAAGATTTTCTCATAGAGTTCTGCCCGAATTCTGCCCGAATTCTGTCAGAATTCTGCCTTTGGAAAAACTATAAATAGAGAAGGATTTCGATCATTTCAATTCACTCATACACCAATTCACTTTCATATCTCTTCTTTATAAGCCTACTACTTCTTCCAAAGTATTCTGAGCTATTCATTTTCAAATCCCAAGCCAGTTACAATCCTCTAGTCGATTTGTCAGTGCGATACGGTTTAGAAGTTTCAGAGTAATTGTAATCAGAGGCTTGATTGAAGAAAGACTATTCATAATTGAAGTTGGTCGAGTACTTCGGATCAAAGCTCGTGTTATAGAAGTTGCAAGAACTTCGGATGAAAACTTGTGGTGATTTTCCATAGTGGATTCAACTGAAAGCTATAGTTCTTCCGATTGGACTAGTCCTCACAAGAGGAAAACCAGTATACATCCTTGTGTTTGCGTTTGCTCTCTACTCTCTACTTTTTATTTACATATCTGTGATATATATATTATGTGATCTTGTTACTAACTTTTTTAAATAGTTAATTTCCACTGCCTACTCTATTCACCCCCTCTAGAGTATTGTGCTTTACAACTCGTTCCTACAATCGGTCCTACAATTGGTATCAGAGCCAGTGCTCCATCTAGAGGTATTATATTCTGATCCCAATTGCTCCAACAATTGGTATCAGAGTAGGTGCTCCTTCTAGAGATATTATTACAGGTGCTCTTTATAGAGATATTATTGCTTATACCAATTGCTCCTTTAATTGGTATCCTAGCAAGGACTCTATTATTTGGCTTAACATCCTTGGAGCAGATTTTTATTATCAGAGCGGGTTATACAGGTAAAGCGAGGTAATACTGCTATTATATTCTTATTTATTATAGTTGTTACATAGATCACAGTATCACATATGGCAAGTATGTACTTCACAACTGAAGAGCAGTCCTCAATTAGACTCCCACTATTTGATGGAACAAACTATAATTATTGGAAGACACGGATGAACTTCTACCTGAAGTCTCTAGATTATGACTTATGGTCAATTTTTGTCACCGGCTACAAGAAGCCTACTATCACTTCTATTCTCACATCCTCTATAATCAACAAGCCCTATTATAGTTACACGGAGGAAGAGAAGAAGTTAGCTAGCCTTGATGCAAAAGCTATGCATATCTTTTATTGTGCTGTGGACACAAATGTATTTAATCTTATTACTACTTGCACAACATCTCATAAAATTTGGAAAGTTCTTGAAGCTACTTATGAGTGCAGGTATGGAAGCAATAATGGCAACTCCAGAGAGGATGATAGTCATCATAATGATGCAAATATATGCATAATAGAATTGGGATTTAAGGTACAACACAATCCCTTATACGAAGAAGAGTTTGTATGTGACAACTACAAGAAGATAGACCACATCCAAGAAGATTGTACTACTGCTAGAAAGGAGAGTAACTATGAACGTTCAAAAGAAGAAAGAACATCATCTCATAAGTACACTAACACGAGCGTATGCTGTGAAAGCGAAGCAAGAGATTCTGAAGAAGAAGAAGAAGAGAAACCTCATAAAGCTACAAATTTATGCTCAATGGCATTATCTAACGAGGTACAGAATAATTCCCTTCTTGAAGAGAATGAATTTTCTTAAGATGAGTTATCTGATGCTTTCAGTGATATATTAGAAGAACACAAGAAAGTATTAGATAAGTATAAGCAAGATAGAAAGGATATTCTATCCTATAAATGTGAGAATGAAAAGCTTACTTGCTTATTGAATGATGCTAGAAATAGTTCTCCTTCTGATAATTCTACTGAGATTTCCACACTGAAGTTTAGATTGCATGAGGCACTTGATTGCATTGAGAAAAGCACTCAAGAAAATGCTAAAGTTAAGAAGAAATTAGAATCAGAAAAGAAGAAGTATTCTATTGCTTCATGTAGAATTGATGCTCTTTCTGCTAAGTATGATGAGATCTGTGCTAACTCTAAAAAGTTAGAGATTAGACTGGGAAAATAGGTAATACAACCTACGACTTAGTCTAACACAAGATACGTAGCACATCACAAAGTCACACACGTCAGATCCTTTACAAAAGAAGCAAGCAAAGCTAAAGCTTCACACAACCATGCTTTCTATTACAAGTATCCACACACATCATATCATCCTACTTCACGTTCTCATACTGCTGCACATAGCACTATTAATACTTTCTATCATTATTGTGGTTTGAATGGACATATTTCTAATCGTTGTCAGATTAGAAAACTAGTTAATATGAACTTGTGCAAATGGGTTCCCAAAGCTAACAAATGTAGATCCAAGTATTGGATACCAAAGTCTTCACCTAATATTGCAGGTGAAGCTTCTCATATCAAATAGAACCATGGAACATGTTGGTGATTGCAAAGCTACAAAGCTCATCTTCCATGCAATTGCACCAACAGAAGTGTGGTCACTAGAACCACTTCGGTAACATGCTTCCTAAATAATTTTTAATATCTAGCATGTTCTTATTGACTTCTTACTATTAGCTTTCATTGATATCTTTTAAATTATTTATTGTCTGAATCAATGTGAGACATAATCCTAGCTTCACTAGCTGTTTAGCTTAAATGTTTAGTTCACACTATATAGTATTTATTTTCTATTAGTGTGACATATTTGTCTATGTATGCTATTTACTCTTAATCTTTATTCTTGAAGCATGCATAGGAGCTTAATTTTGTTTTGGTGAATATGTTTTGACTCTTCGTCTTTAATATTTTTTAATGGTCACTTCTTACTGATTTGTCTTTAACATGTCATATTTACTTTGATCGGTATTTTGTAAGTATGTATGTTTAGCACAAGTCTTCTATTTACTTCAAAAGTATATATATACTTTTATGTTAACCTTGTGCTTGCATAATATATTCACTATTGATTCTTAAATTTTATTGTGATTAATTTCTTAAGAATCTATTACATCTTTGTCTGATAAAGTTTATTTATTCATGTTTTTGATCGTGTGATTTTTTTTGTTAAGGATACATAATTTATTTTCATTTATATATTGTCTATATGTTTCTTATATTTTTGTATAAATATCTTTATGGGGATATATGAGTTAAGTTCAAGTTCTATATTATATTATTTTGAAAAGCAGTTTTCAAACTTGTACTTATCTCATACTTTAGCTATTGATTACTTTGAACAAATTTATGTTCTTCTCTTGTTAACTTCATCCTCAAAGCCTCTTTAATAATATTTTTCTTAATTTTTTTTTGGTTGACATTTTGGATACATGATATTTTTTAATATCTTGATCTTGATAAACTATTGTTTGGATATTTACTTCTTTTATATTAGGGATTCTGGATTTTGATGGTGTTCGATGATACTGCATATATTCCTTTGAATCTAAGTTTTTAAGAGTAGAGATCATTTTGGGAACAAGTCGAAAGGGTCCTTCTGCCATACAAGTGTAAATAGCCTGAAGCAAAATGGTGTAATAGTCTTCGGACTACCGCTAGCTGGGAATCGGTCCCTACAGCTAACTTAAAGTGAACAATACTTTATAGACTTAAGATTTATTAAGGTCTAAATGGAACTATTATCTAGTTTTGGATCCAAGGTACTGAACCCAGTCCCCTAGGTTCCAAAATACATCAGCGTATCTAGGACCTACATTTTGATTTACAAATATTTTAGATTTTATTGTTACCCAATAATTTTGTAGCACATATGGATTAATGTAATTCATACATCTTATACCATATGCTACATTGTTCTAAGATTTTTTTTAAATCTATAGAATATAATTTTTTTTTATATTGCACTAATTCTTCTTAAGTTTTCGGTTATTACAGAAGAGATTTGTTTTGGGTACAAGCCTACAAAGGGTTTGTCCGTCACCACAACTACGGTCGAAGCGAAGTGGTACTTAAGTGTTATTCGGTGAACCTCCGTTAGCTGGGACAGTACCCCTACAGCTAACCCAAGATTGATCAACGCTTAATAAACTAAAGATTTATTGAGATCTAGTTGCAATTGTTATCTGATGGATTTTAGATTTTATATTTGATGGATAATATTATTTAATAATTTAATTTTACAAAAGGTAACATATATTGATCTTCATAGGTTAATGTTTGTCATCTTTTAATATGTTCATTTTTCTGTCACACTATTCGATATTCAGACTTGATTTGATCTTATGACTACTCATTGAATATTATGGTCTTGTGATTTCGTCTTTAACTTGTGTAATATTCAATAATTTTGAGCTTTATATTATTATCTTCTTATTCAAGTTACTAACTGCCTATAGCAGTAATTCTTTGCAGGGGAGAAGTCATGTATATTGAATTGAATCTCTCTCTCAAAGCGTTTCTTTTCTTTAACCTTACGGATGTCAGGTGGACACCGTGCTAAGGCTTTAAAAGGGAAAAAATAAACTTTGATATGAAGACCTAATATTTTTAATTAGTTTCCTATTTTTGTAAATATGTCTTTGAATTTATTTAAAATTTTTATCTATACTATTATTTTTTGGATATAGCCATGTAAAGGTGAAGCAGTTAATTGTTTCAAGTTAATTATTCCCTTGACATGCCATATATCTAGAATACACTTTTCTTTGGACATTTATCTAGTTATGCTTATTTGTTCAAATGGATTTATTTATGATTTATGGATTCTTTTATTAAAATTGTTTCTGTGATTCGAATTGCCAGCTTTCAGTCTGAGGACTAAATGAACGCATTCGAACATTTATTAAGACAGTTTTTCGTAATAAATTCCACATTTTTTGAAAAGCCTTTTTGATTTCTTTTTGATTTATTGAATCTGTCCGGTACTCAAATGTTATTATTAAAGACAGCTGTCAAAAATCTTTTACTTACATGAAATGATTTGTGTTATATTTTTATTGAAGACATATTTTCTTCATCCTTAAGCGTTTATTTATTGGATATTTTTTTTTCTTGCCTAAAGATGATATTTGTTTTTAGAACTTTATATGCATTTGATCACAGGAAAGAAAAGATGCATATCTTGGATATCCCTTAGATCTTGTGATTATTTAGTTTATCTATTTTATGCATATAAATTATTTTTGAACTATATATGCATATTTTTTAACTAAAGATGATATTTGTTTCAATTATTTTGTGCCCTTAATACGTGGTATACCTAGTTCATCATGGACATATATTCTTTTACTTAAAATATCTTGTTGAGTTGTTCATGATCTTTGGATTTGTATTAGATGAGGGAATATATGATTATTATTATTTATTTTTAATTCTCTCATTCGAGTTTCTAAAATTTATTTTGCCAAATATATTTAATTATCTTCTTTGATAATTCTTTTCAGTTTAGATTATTTTTGACAATTCTTATTGAGATTTTATCTTAAAGATGAAAATCAATATTTAGACTGATCATACTTTACGGGAGAGCATTCAAGTCGACTGCATTTCTCCTTCTCAAGTATTTTGTCTTCATTACCTTCATGTTTATCTGATGGATATATATCATGCTAAGGTAATTGAATTCAAATGCATGAACTTTGGTATAGATTTTGCCTAGATTCTAGTATACGTATTTTGACTTCTTTTCGATGATTATACTCTTTATGGAATTGATTTACTAATTTGTATGGGCAAATTATGAATCATATTTTTTGTGATCATTGTTAAAAAGTCTTATTATATTTTTGATTTTTTTATATATACTATATCTGCGAATTTCTATTCCTCAAGATTTATTTATGACCAATGATTGATTCCTATTATATTAATTTTTTTTGGTCTATTTCAAAACACAATATGATGAACAAAATGTGTTTTGAATGTCATTTTTGGATTTCTAGTTGGTAAATAATGTATTGATTGATTTCAATGTTTTTAAGTTCAACCAACTATTTTTGACAAGTTTTTATACTTTAGTTATACAATTTTCTAATCTTGTCGTTACACTGTTCTCCTAATCCTTGATGATGATTATTTTTGCTTTTCTCCTTTACTTATGCTTGAGTTCATTTTAGCTCTAATTACAGGGGAGCATATTTTTTATCATGTCAAAGGAGAAGAAATAAGTTTAAGTTAGCACACAATATTATAGTATTATGTGTTTATTAGTGATACATGTATCTATTGTATATATATATTAAACTTAAAAGATTTGCCATAATCAAAAAGGGGGAGATTGTTAGCCCAATGATTATATCATGTTTTTGAATATGGCTAATCAATTAAGTTTATCATAATGACATCACTAATATTCATGTAATCACTATCATGTTGCTACTTAAACTTAGCATTGTCTCAAATGTTCTATATCATATTGCTATGCTTGTATCATATTGTTTTGTTCGTCTAACATGTTCTTAGACATGCAGTAAGCATGATCAAGCTTTGTCAAAACTAGAACATATGCAATGGGCCAAAGACGGCGTTATAAAAGAAGATTTCTCTGAACCGCCTAATGACCTATCTAGGGCCTCGCATCGGGGGTTCTGCTGCCCGGTCAGCAGACAGGGGTCGAGGGGGCAGCGCCCTCCGTGGGGGTTCGAGGGCGAAGCCCCCAAAAGGTAATTAGATTTCCAGATCTATTTATCTTTGGACGACCGACGACAAGTAAAAGAGGCGTCTTCAAGTCTGCTCAAATATTTGAAGAAAGGCATCATCAAAGGGCTATTGGTTTTTTTATTTTATCAATATAATTTTTCATATTTATTGAGTCTAGGAATACGATGTACACTGCATCGTACTGGCAAATAGGCTACCCAAGAAACATTTTCAAAATACCCTTTTATTTTGAAAACAAGCCCACTTATAAAAGCTCGAACTACTTCTAACTATTTGACTTTTCAAAATAGCCCAAAAACCAATTTGCAAAACCCTAATAGAATCCTAGCAGAGTTCGGCCCGAGTTCGGCCAGAGTTCGGTTAGTGAACGTTACTTTTTGAACTTGGTCTTCCTGCAGTTAAGGATCCCAACAAGATTTTCTCATAGAGTTCTGCCCGAATTCTACCCGAATTCTGTCAGAATTCTGCCTTTGGAAAAACTATAAATAGAGAAGGATTTCGATCATTTCAATTCACTCATACACCAATTCACTTTCATATCTCTTCTGTAGTGCACCAAAATTCGTGATACGAATTTTATACGTGTTCGTATTTCTGACCCGTATTTCTTATTTTCTTTGATTAGTTAGTTATGGTTTATTTTATATTTAGCATTGTGGTTTAATGGTCATTTATCATTCATGGATTAATTCTGATTAATGGAGCTTGATTTATTGAGTATTTCATGGTTCATCATGGCATTGCATTGGCTTGGTTTGGTTCGGTTTAGTGGGTTTGGCTTGGTTGGGTTTTATGTGAACCAAACCATTCCCACCTACCACCACCCTCATTTATATCCCACTCTCTCTCTCTCCCATTATTACTCATTACTCATTTCTTCTTCTCCATCATTACTCTTCACCTACCAGGAGAGAGAGAGAGCTTAGGCAAGTGCAACTTGCTTCATGGAGGAACTCCAATTTTATTGCTTCATTCTCTTCCTTACAGCATTTTTACTAACTTTAGAACTTGGCATTTTCACTTTCCATGGCTAGGTTCTTGTAGATCTATATTTACTTTATTTTCAGATTTCTTGGGTTTTGATCTACTTAATCTGGTTATTTTCAAGTTTTGATGGTTCCATGTTGTAGAGAATTTCGTTCTACCCCATTTTGACCTATGGAAGTTCAGATTTGGGCTCCGGATGATGGAGTTATGGAGCTTGAGAACTTGGCTCTCATGGTGTTCTTCTTCTCAGAATTTTGGAGAAGATAAACTGTGCTTGACTTGACCGCATGAATGTTTCATGCGGCAAGTGATTTCCCTAGCCGCATGAATTATGCTGACCGCATGAACCCCCCTTGATCGCATGGCAGCATTTGACCGTATGGACCTTCATGCGACGAGTCTTCCAGCCGCATAGGCTTCGGCGTAACCCGAGCCGCATGGACTCCGTCCACCTGTAGCCGCATAGGCCCGTATTCTTTTCCAGCTGCATGCGCGTTCATGTTCTAGTCGCATGAATCCTCACAGCCGCATGAGTTTAACCCTGTCGCATAAGGCCCACCCTCCTTGACCGGCCGCATGGGATTCAGTGATCTTGGCCGCATGGGTTCTTAACTGAGCCGCATGAACCCCTTCATCCCCTGGCCGTATAGGCTCATGACCAGTCTGGCCGCATAAGGCTTGCATCCCCAACCGCATGAAGACTTCATTTTGAGCCGCATGGACTTCCGAGTCCAGGCCGCATGACCCGATTTATCCCAGCCGCATATGCTCACCCCTTTACTGAGCCGCATAGCCTTGCTCCCATTTTGAGCCGCATGGACCCGAACTCCCTTCTCGGCCGTATGGGCTGTTCTCCTCCCAGCCGCATGTGATCATTTCTTGGCCGTATATGTCTGCGCCACATGACTTTCCAATAGCCCTGTGTACTATTATTTATCATTATTTGCCCATGTTTTGTAATTCCTTATTGTATATTTTATGCCCATTTTTTATCCTTACGCCTTTTGTCATGAACTTGATAATTACAAATTTATTTAATATGTTTGGTAATGATAATGGAATCTGACATGAAAATGGCCCATTGCGATGCACTCCTGATATATGTTTCTCTTTCTTGCTTAACACGATTGGTAACGCACATGACTGATGAGGATACTGAATTGAGGATAACTTGGCACTATGAACTTGACATGATATACCTGACAAGATAGTGGCCCGCCGTGGCGCACTCTTGACATGATAAACCTGACATGATATTCCTTGAAATGCTGTTGCGACGGCTAACACAACTTGACAAGAATAAATACCTGGACACCGTGGGTGATTGTGTTTGTACAAATGAACCCGTCTTGTCTTGCATCATGTTTAGGACATGAATCCCTGGTTTCCCACGGTCAGGGATTCATACTGATTATGGCTAGGATTAATGACTAGATTGATCAAATAGTTCATGGAGAATTTCCCAATTACCTGTTGCCCCTTTGGTCCCGGCCTTATATATATATATATATACATGGGATTTGTTGCTATCCGTCGAGATGAGCGCACTTCCAGCCCGCCGTCGAGTGTGGTACCTTAGGACACATGTATCTTACTACAGTGTGTCTGCTATATCCTGCTATCTTTTTCTTTTCTTGCTGGGATCACTCAGGTAGTAACAAACAGGTAACCGGACTTGGAATTCTCATTACATCTTGCTAGTAACTAGGCCTGTGATAACCCTAGTTAGTTAAGTAGCAAGCCGTACTTGTTGCTTGGCCGTGATTGTTGGATGGGGTTCAATCTGTTTAGTCTTGTCTTGATCCTGTACAAGATTGTTATATGTCTTGATTTCTTATATTTACCTTGCCGATAAATGGTGGAAGAAACCAAGTTCTGTTCAGACGAAGGGTTACAACCCCGGTCCTTGTTTGGTTTACGGGTTGTAACCTGGTTATCTGAATAGTCCCATGGTTATCTCATCGTATATCATCCTATCATGCTTTTCCATATGTTCTGTCTTTTATTGATTCTGTACAAGGTTGTCCTTTATATTCACCTGTCATGCTTTACTTAAATTTCTGTCTTTTACTATGTAATTATATTCTTGTGCTAATATGCTGGTTTTAGTTCCTAAGTGAAGCCTCCTTTGTGGCACTTGCTCTTTCTGGGGTCTGACCCAGCTGGTTTTGTATGGCCAGATACCGGAGCAGCAGCAAAGGATCTACCTGCTTTCCAGCCAGATGGTGACCACTAGAGGGAATCCTGGCAACGAGTGGGTTTCTTTTGTTCTCCCACTGTAATTGTACATTATTCTTTTAAGGCATTTAGCCGACGAGCACTTGTTAGCTCGATGCACTTTACTTTCTGTCTGCCTACGGGCTGTAAACATTATTGGCAACTCGAGGTTGATCATGTATGACTCAACTCTTGCTAGTCCTTACATTTTGTATGACTAGCTTCATAATCATCTGGATATGTAATGTGGGGATGCCTTACAATTGTATATTTGGTGGTCTGATATCTTGTAACTATTATTAGTTGGTTGAGATTGAGACAATAGGATAATTTATGACCTTAAGAGACTGATGGCTTGTAGATAAACCCTCACATATCTAGACAGCCATGACCGTATGGTGAGATGGATTCCATTTCATTATACGTAGCTGGCTATGTCTGCCCCCGCTCTCCAGTATTCTGGTTCTGGGGCGTGACATCTTCTCTATAAGCCTACTACTTCTTCCAAAGTATTCCGAGCTATTCATTTTTAAATCCCAAGCCAGTTACAATCCTCTAGTCGATTTGCCAGTGCGGTACGGTCTAGAAGTTTTAGAGTGATTGTAATCAGAGGCTTGATTGAAGAAAGACTCTTCACAATTGAAGTTGGTCGAGTACTTCGGATCAAAGCTTGCGTTGTAGAAGTTGCAAGAACTTCGGATGAAAACTTGTGGTGATTTTCCATATTGGATTCAACTGGAAGCTAGAGTTCTTCCGACTGGAATAGTCCTCACAAGAAGGAAACCAGTATACATCCTTGTGTTTGCGTTTGCTCTCTACTCTCTACTTTTTATTTACATATCTGTGATATATATTATGTGATCTTGTTACTAACTTTTTTAAATAGTTAATTTTTGTTGCCTACTCTATTCACCCCCCCTCTAGAGTATTGTGCTTTACAACTCGTTCCTACAATCGGTCCTACAGCTGTGACCATTCCTTTTCCCTAAAAATCCATATTTAATTTTACTTCTTTCCAAAAATCTGTTATAACTTTTCATCTACCCCCAGTAAACCCATTCACTCCGATATAAACATTTTTTCTTCCTCCTCGCTCCCTACTCTTCACAAAACTCCTCAAAACTTCTCTCCTACCTATCTTGCTCCCAATGGCTTCCCACGGTAAGATATCTCACCACGATAGCTCCTCCGCCATGCCACCTTCTGCCTCTCTATTTTCTTCTTCACCTTCACGGGTACAATTCTATCATTTTCAAGTCTGCTCACATTCCCGCGACCGGTTCTCCACATACTGCAAAAGCTTCCATCAATCAAGGAAACCATATTTCTTTTCTTACCTTCCCTAAACATCATGAATATCTGGAGTCCGTCGGGATTGCCGACCTCCTGGAGCAACAAGTAGACATCTACCCACCTGCCATCCGGATCTTTTACTGCAACCTGGTTCCTTTCGAGAACAGACTGGATTTTGAAACCAAGGTTGGCGGGATTAAATCACCGTCACCGCCGCCTCTCTAGGCAATATTCTTGGCCTAAATGAGTGGTCTTCCTACCGCTCCCTCTAATGACACTTGAGGACATGTTTATTTCCAATGCTCTATCCTACGAAGAATTTCTCTTAAATATCTGTGATTGGCCTGCTGTCATCAAGCCTAGCGATAAAGACCTCAATCCGTTATTTCATGACTTCCATCGTTTCCTCTGCCACACCATCACTCCGAAACATGGTAATATGGATAGTCTGACCATGAAGGAGTTAATTGCCATATACTACCTTGTCTCCAAGCAAGCTTTCTTACTAGCCAAAAAAATCACCTTCACCATGATCCAGATCCGAGAATCCACCCATCAGACTTTCCTTTTTGAAATGTATATTACTATGATCCTAGAAGCCAGTGGGGTTAATCTGACTAATTGCCCCATCGGAGACCGGCCTACCTTTCTTACAAAATTTAAAACCCGTGCCTGTGCCATTCAAGCAGCTGCTGTTGACCCCTCTGCTCACCCCTCTACAATCCTTACTCCTGAGGTTCACCGCTACATCGATCACAAGTTTGAATCTTTTCCCTCTCCACTATGGAGTGTATTCAGGCGGCGACCCGAGGCCTTGGCACCCTTATTCATCACGGATTCATGGATAAGTCCTATTACTTTTAGCGTATGCCTGAGGAGCGTAATTTCTATGTCAGTCCAAATGTTCCTTATCCAGACTACCCTGGACCACATTTTAACGATCCCAACGTCTATGGCTTCATGCATCCAGGAGGTATAGATCCATATGGTGCTTTTATTCCATCCCCGGGTGATGATGAGGATCCCTCGGCTGATGTCGACCCTCCAGTTGCTTCTGATAGTTGATGGATACCGGCATGTTGTGGTGGTGTGTCTCATATGTTTTTGTTGTTATGTGCAATCCTGTCACCCCCACTATCCTAGATAGGGCCATATTGGTCATTTACATTATTTCATTATTTCATTATTCAAATATTGTTTAAATAGTTATTGTTAGTATATATTTTTTAAAGATAAAATATTTATACAATTGAGTTTATAAAAAATCTTTAATATATTTAATAAATATAAGATATAAATATTTTTTTGTTTATAAATAAATTCAGGTATTTAACAATTTTTAGGATTATATTTAATATGGAGCTTATATAAATATATATATATATATATATATATATATAATATATATATATATATTATATATATATATATATATATTTTATATATATAAAGCTCCATATATATATATATAAATATTATATATATAATATATTATATATATATATATATATATTTTATATATATATATATATATATATATATATATATATATATAGATATTATATATATATATATATATATATATATATATATATATATAAAAATAAAAATATATATATATATATATAAAAAATATATATATATATATATATCTATATATATATATATATATATATATATATATATATAATATATATATATCTATATATATATATATATATATATATATATATATATATAAACTATATATATAAAATAATAAAAAAAATATATTATATATCTATTATATATAATATATATCTTATATATATATTATATTATATATTTTATATATATATATATATTTATAATAATAGATCTTATATATATATATATAATATTATAGATATATATATATATATATAAAAAAAAATATATATATATATATATATATATATAGATATATATATATATATATATATATTATATATATATATATATATACTTAGCTTAGTTGAATAAGACAAACGAATAAAACCCAAATGAACAAACAAGCACCCCACACACACACGCATATAGCTTTCCCCCCATCAGCACAGCAGCAAAGGGCCGAGCCTTTTCCTAACCCGAGCCAACACACCTGACCCCCATATATAATTCATTAGTAGATCGAGAGAGAGTTCGTGAGGAAAATCTCTCAAAACCCTAGTATCAACCCCAAACCAATAACGCCAACCCCAACCCTACTTCCAGGCGACCTCCCCTTGCCGTCGTGGAGGACTGTCTACCGTCTAGAGTGCCGCCAGGATGACCGTATGGGCGGCCAGAGCAGCCACGCCCTGCAGACAGCAGCGACAACAGTCCTTAGGACCATCTTTGCAGGATGGTTTGCGAATATCGATCGATCGTTTCGCGAGACATCTTCTACGGTATATCCCTAACCTATACTACTATATTTCCCTTCAATTAGATTTAATCGTCATGCACTGGTTTTTCCGAAAATTTGATCCAAAGATCGATAAAAAACTGCCAAAATAGAACGTATATACAGCTCCAAAACCTCGACTTAGAAGGCCAATTTTTGTCGGATCCTTGAACAGTTTTGAAACTATTTGAATAATATTAAGGACAACATAACCGAGATATAAACCCCATTATTAGTTTTGTTTATAGCTTTGCATCCAGTAAATAAAATCGATTGGAAACTCGAGAAAAAAATAAAATAAACTGTTTCAGAAAAACTATAAAAACCTCTGATACGACGTACGTCCCGCCAAATCGGGGAACGTGGTCGCGAACCGAAAGAATCGAAAGGTGCGTATCATCTTCACGGACGTGTTGGCTTTGACAGAATTCAAATTGGTTGCGTGTACGCGACGAATTTGATGTGTATCCGTCGAAATTTACCGTACGACCACTTTACAAATTTTCTAATTACTTTGTAAATGTTCATCAAATCGAGACGAAACTTGCGCCAACAGAACCGTATTATTTTTTTGGTCCTGTATGCCAAGTTTGGTCCGATTCTAAGACAGTTGACCAGATTGCCGTTTTGCGGGCCCCACGATCCGACTCAACGTGCGATTTCGTACACGGCCGGCCGAAATCCAACTCTGGACATACAGTTGGGTTCGTATCGAAAAGTTGGACCCGTAGACATGTAGTTTGACAACTTTAGAAACTATAGACTCTTGCACACCTTTCGGTGCAAAGCGAGTCCAATGGCGGACATCGTTTTGATCCAAAATGACCGTTTTGCCTATGTGTCCATAATTGTACTTATGGATAGGCTATCCTAGTAATTTGACTATTTTGAACACATTGATAACATCTATTTCAGCATCCGGAGACTTTTGCATGAGTTGACTTTCGTGACTCATCTGAGTGGTTGTATTATCAGTTTCACCAGCTAAGGACCTCAAGCAAGTGCACTTTCTGATTGCTTTCGATTCATAGTAGTCTTTCTATTTCATGTTTATACATATGATCTCTTGCTTGATGATACATTGTCACACGGATTAGTATCATGGATTTGTTTATACTTCTTGACTATCATTTACATGATTACCATGCTTGCGACTTGATTCCATGAGTACTAGCTGGGCGGAAAAATATCCTAATAGACGTGTGAACTACCTAAAAATATCCTAAAATTTTTTATTGTGTCTGATAGCAATCGCACAACTCACGTGCGGGGTGCCGAATTTACTCCCTAACCATTCACACGTCGAACTCGATATTTCAAAACACATAGATAGTTATCTTTTACTTATTTTCCCATGTTTTCTTCACCACTTGCCATGTCACCCTATTTACATACTTTTCTCCAGTTGATACATCATGTTTTAGAGTTACCTACTTTCTTTCTAGACATGCCATGATATCAGTTACTATCTAGTTTCATTTCACATATATTATTTTTATGTCTTGTGAATTCTATTATATTTTAGATTTGCCGTCAGTTTGTGTGCTTGTTCCATTCCTGACTGAAAACTAACATTTTTTAGATTAACTATGGCTCCTCTTGGCATTGGGAGATACGGGTGTACTTGCAGGCCAAAACCTAGAATTTAGATAGATGTTGTAGTCATTTCAAATATGTGTAAGAACCTTGTACTTTCCTTTAAATATAAATCTTGTAATAATTTGTAAATTTGATTTAGTAACGTGAATAAGCAATAAATGTGATACCTTTGTGATTTTGAGTATCTTGGCCGTGACAGCGTTCTACCCTCGACTCTGTGGCGTAGGCTAGCTTGCACACGCATTCGCATCCCGAAAAGCAGGTGCGGGTCGTGACAAGTTTTTATGGTGGCCCATACAGGTCCGTTTTTGTAAAGATTGCGAACTTGTGGTAGAACCGTACTAGTCGTACCACTGCAAGCCTACGACTAGGAAATGCTCATTCATAAATTAGGAGGAAATTTCATTTTAGGAGAATGATTAGGACTAGGAGTCCCTAGTTTAATTGACTATTGGGTAGTTAAGGATGCTACATAGGCCAGGTAATTTAGGTAAGGACGTACTGAATTCTACACCATATTGGCTAACTTAGAAGAAAATTTTATAGAAGGATATACCATTGTGTTTTAATACGATGGTAGGATCTAAGGTGAGTAAACTAATCGCTTGGTAAAACGGGGACTTTCTATGATTCAAAACATTAGTCATTTGTTTGGCCTTCTCTAACTGTTACAATACCATAAGCCGAAGTTGCTTATTTATTTTCCATTTTGCCCTGAGAAATTACTTTTATGAATTCTAATTCATTGTCCATATAGGAATCTCGAGTTAGTTCTTTCATCAAACTTTTTCCCTAAAATCATTGAGTATCCATAGTTACACTTCTTTTGTCTTCAATGATTTTCCTAATCAGTCATCTTATTTTCAAGAATTGGGACTGATATGACAGATACTTACATTTTCCTAATCTTGACCATTTGTGAAATTTTTCTTCCCTATGATCATCATATGGTAAAATTCCTATTGCTTAATCATTTCCCATTTGGCCATGGATAATTATTTTATCAATATTTTATTCCCAAATCCATTAAGTTTGAGCCTAACATGATCCATTATCCATATATCTACTACGAGTTAGCCATATATGTTTTCTCCTCGATCTTGGAAAGAAAAGAAAAAAAAGTTTATATTTCTCTTGTTCTCGATCTTTTCTTTCAATCAATCATTTTATTTTCAAAACGGATACTTTCACTTCAAGGGCAGATACACACACTTTCTCTATCACGATCAACCTGTTTAAAGATTATATAAACTCCTTTGAAATTCTTAGGGATATAGTTGGATTAATATTGATAACTTACGATAGCACGACAACAGCGCACTGTCGCTACTTATTTGAATTATCAAGACTGTGGGTTCACTGTAGCCAGCAGCGTACTGGCGAGGCATGATCCCTAAGTTAAAATAATTTCGAGTAAGTGTAAGTTATCGAATGTGATTAAAACTATGTCCTAGTTTCCCTATTTTGACCCTCGAGTTGTATGTTAATATTGGTAGAGCCATAGAATATTCAATACAATATCTTGTTTGAGTCACAAACCAAGGTTTACTGCAGCCAGATGTACGCTGGCGAGGCATGGATTCTCGGTGAAATGACTTCGAATATGCATATGGTTTCAAATACCATAGAGGCAATATGTTTTATTGGCATTTGCCTATTGAATTTTCATGACCCACAAAACCTTGCACTTCAAACTGTTTGATACTATATTCCTTAATTATCAAGCTTGTAGTTCTTCCCTTCTTAATCTCACTTCTTACCTTCTATTCGTCGTGTCATCATTTGGTCCTCTTCATTTCAAATCTATTACTAGATTTTAAATTTCGTTCCACTAGATTCATAATCGTACCTAGATTATGGTTCTATGATCATACCTACATGATTGATCGTGCTAAAACAATTTTTATTTGGAACATCCTTATCGACTTTTGATCAAGCTATATACTAGTTGACTATATTTTGATCAATTCGCATACTTTAAGTCTGTAATCGTGCCTAGGTAATTTTGCTTAAATATTTAATCGAGTCAATCATACCAAACAATTTGGATTTCAACCGTTCCTAAACGACTTTGATCGTGAATATGCTAGTCAACTATGATCATAATCGTGCCTATACCTCAATTCAATTATTGCTAATGTTTATATCTCTATTCAACTATGACCATGACTATTTGATCATGTTCATGCTCGTGCCAATTCTTTTTTATTAGTTTCATCATGCTTGGATAACTTGCACGAATAACCGTCATTGTAACTACATCTTAGTTGTATCTAAGCAAACATGTTTAGACCTTGTCTAAATTTTGATCATTAACCATGCCTATAAAATTCCGATAGTAGTAAATCGTGCCTAATGATCCTTGTTAACCCTATTTGGCTTCTATCCTTAGGCATGCTTAGAATTTGATTGATTAGATGCTTTGAGCATGTAAATTGATTATATTTAGATCGTGCCAAACCACATTTTCTTTTTATTCGTAATTTCTCATGACTAATTTAATCGTGAATGATATCACTCTCCCGATTACATAAATTGTTGTTCCCATATATATTAATTAAAAAAATTGTTTCTTGATTATGTTCTTAGTGCATACCTTATTCAAGTTCTAGGCTTTAGGATCGTGACCAATCCCAAATATGCAGAATATCATCCTTCGTGCACCCTCGTCCCTTCCTACCATTTTTATAAATAAGTCGTAGCCTAGTAGATTTTATCTATGGCAGTATTCCCTGATCCTTCCTAGAATTTAAAATATAGAGTCTTGAATATTCTCCTCTGCATCCTATGTATTGAAAATTTCTAAACTATCTTAGTTAGTCATCCCTGATTATCCATAAGCTTCTTATCTTTGTTATGCTCTTTTACCATATGATGGAGTTTTCTTGGTTCTGTTACCTTCGAAAGGCAACATGCAAAATCAAGTATATATGTTCTTTCTCCAATATTGGTGCCTATCTCTAATTTTAGAATTTTTTGGAATGCAAGAGCAAGACAATGATCCTAAAAGGCTATTTCTAATCTCAAAACATATATTTTCTTCCCTGTAACGAATGTTTCCTTGTCGAAAAACTTCCAATGATTCATTTTACAATCTTTTACATGACCATCCAAGTATATATTCTTGTCATACCAAAATTTTTGAAGACGGAATTTTTTAAGGTAGGTAGATTGGTAAGCCCACTTCCCGGGTTTTAAAAACTTCTATTTAGTTTTATTCAAATAATTTTGGTTTGAAAATAGATTTTAATTGTAAACTCTATAGAAAGTAGTTTTACGACAACAATTTTTTTTTGTAAAACTATTTTAGATCTAGACTTGACAAAATAGTGTTTAAATTAATTGTTAATATTGATTATTAAATTAAATTTATTTGTTATATTGTAATTAGTATGATTTTTGTCTTGGACTAACAAAAAAATGTATTGGTTTGATATCATATACAAATATTTTGCATATTAATTGATAAACTTATTACTCATTTAAAATATTACTGTACTATATTTAGTTTGGGTCAAAGGTATTTTAAATATTATTAATAAAAACTATAAATATTTTTAAATCATTATGGATTGATTTGATTTATTACGTTCAAAATATACTTAAATCTTAGAAAGATTTGATCATCCTAGTCCTTAAATTCGAGGACGAATTCATTTCTAAGGTGGGTAGATTTGTCACCCCCACTATCCTAGATAGGACCATATTGGTCATTTACATTATTTCATTATTCAAATATTATTTAAATAGTTATTGTTAGTGTATTATATTTTTTAAAGATAAAATATTTATACAATTGAGTTTATAAAAAAAACTTTAATATATTTAATAAATATAAGATATAAAATATTTAGTTTTTGTTTATAAATAAATCCAGGTATTTTACATTTTTTAGGATTTTATTATAATATGGAGCTTATATATACATAAATGTATATATATAGATATATAGATATTTATATATAAAGGAAATAATAAGATATTAAATAAAAATATTATATATGTGGTTAGCTAGGTTTATATATATATATATATATATATATATATAAAACCAAAAACACTTTATTCATGTATCAGACGCAAAATGTCGAAGACTATACAAGTAAGCGTGCCAAACGCGAAGAAGCAACCAAACCTAAAATCCTAACCGGCCCCAGAGGGTGCGGTAAGCGCGGCTAGAGCAAAGCCTGCCAAAATTGCTCCGAGGAGTGGGAGCAGCGGTTCCTGGTTTTAAGAATTTAGCGAAGGACTTCGCGGATCAGTTGAGCTGGGGTGTATTGGCAGCCTTCGTACCTGAATTTGTTCTGATTCTTCCGTAGGACCCAAATACCAGCGGCTACGGCGATCTGATGGCTGTGAGAGTCACCCCAGTTAGCCAAGAGATCGTTGAAGCCCCCGGGCTGCTGCCTCTTCCTACAGCAACGAGAGAGGTCTTGCCAAATCAGGTTAGCAAGATCTCCAGATGTGTTCCGTGGTTTCTTGATTGTGAGAGGTGCAACAGTGGCAGCTGGATGCGAGGCTAAAGCCAATGGATGTAAGTGAAACGTCGGTCGACAGCTTCCTGCACTGAGCACCCCAGATCAGGAAGGACCACTTGTTGGGGATACAGGATTGCCAAAATGGCACGATCAGAGGTGATGGCATGCCACCGCCCCTACCTCCCGCATGGCTGAGGCCATCGTGAACGAACCTCCGACGTTGGGGGCCCAAATTAATTTTTTTGGAAGATCGTTGATTCGAACGTTCGCGGCTTCGAGCTCAATCGTCGCCTCCGGCCCGATCCATTCTCTGATCCGCTCCCATCTCCAACCCAAAGCTGGGACCCAGAGATCCCAGATCGTGCAGTTAGGGGGGCATTCGGGGACAGTTGGTAGATCTGTCACGCCCCAGAACCAAAATACTGGAGAGCGGAGGAATGACTCAGCCAGCTACGTATTACGGTTAGATGAATACCGTATAATACGATCAATGCTGTCTACAAGATGAGGTGGGTGCATACTACATGAAAGTCTCACTATGGTCACTTCACATCTATTGTCTCAATCATTCAAACAAGAAACAAAAATAGAGAACATATAAGATAAAGCAGTAAGGCGTCCCAAACGCTTAGTCAAAATGTTGTTTAATATCTGGCTTTACAAAACATAGCCAGATAATGTAGCAAGGCATACACAATTGTTATCAGCTGCAGCCTGACTTAGTTACAATTATGTAAAAGTAAGTACAAGACGATCCGACTAACATGTCGGTGCCAAACGGCAAGGTATAAAGTAGATAACAAAACGAGCGGGGAAGTAAGAAACCCACTCGAGTCCTCCTGCGATCATCCCTCTAGTGTTGACCATCTTGGAGGTAGAAGTAAGCTGAGCCCTCGGGAACCGGCTCTAAATCTGGCCATGCAAAACCAGAGAGGTTAGACCTCTAATAGCAAGTACCACAAGGAAGCACGACATGAGAACTAAAACCAGTAATGAGAAATATGATAAATAGATCTCTGCTTGCCACTAGGGTTCTCATAACATCACGACACTTCGAACCAACCTCACAACCAAACAAGGACAGAAGTTGGCCCGTCATGTCCTGACATTCTGATCATCTTAGTTAGGCAACAGAGTAGGTACAGTACACAAACAAATCAATTTAAACGGTCATTCAACTACTACGGCTTGCTACTGTGTGTTCCAAGTTATCCTGGAATTATGCAATAAAAGATTCCTCAGTTCTCACTATGTGCAAGCAAGGCTAGTTTACCCAGTCAATCAATTGCGCCAATCTGGAATTAGACGAGTTCCAGCAGGACGCACGTCATCAATATATAATATACAATAAATAATATAACCAGATATCGTTCCATGCCCGTGTGGCAGGTTTGCAGTATCTGTGGGGACCAGCCGACCTGTCGGGCACTTAATAGTCCCAAGAGGGATGCCATGTAAGAACTCGAGAATCCATTCTCTCCATGCAATTATTATTTTATTTAACTTAATAATCTCTATGTTGAGTGAAATCCCATGCCGTGGATCATGGTTATTCAAATGAGTACGTTCGTACGGGGTACAATATGCGCAACTCTACAACGATACCCGTGCGGCTAGGTTGTAGGTCTTACATAGCGTAATACAAAAATCAAATCTAACCACGAAATAATCATGCCTTGACCATAAAGTACACGTGCTGCTTTTATAGAAAAATAAATAAATAAATAAATAATTAGATTGAAGCATGCATGTGTCTGTATGTCGAGGTTCGGGATTAGCCAGTCGATTACAATAGTTCATAGTTAATATGAACGTGTCTCATTCATTCAATTCAATAAGACGACTAACCAGTCTCTCAGTTCCAACTAGGAACACATGATCAATTATTAGTAAAATTACCCATCAATGTTAATTTGTACCAAGGCATGAAAGTCAACTATTATAGAGCAAATAGAAACACCAAGGTTAGATTACGCCAAGGTTGGTCTATGCCCAAGTCAGGCTACGCTCAAGTCAGGCTACCCTCAAGTCAGGTACGACTCCTTACTATCCAAGCCAGCGTACGCAAGTCATACGCTTCCAAAAGGCAGCGTATGAACTCCATACGACTCCTTACTATCCAAGCCAGCGTACGCAAGTCATACACTTCCAAAAGGCAGCGTATGAACTCCATACGACTCCTTACTATCCAAGCCAGCGTACGCAAGTCATACGCTTCCAAAAGGCAGCGTATGAACTCCATACGACTCCTTACTATCCAAGCCAGCGTACGCAAGTCATACGCTTCCAAAAGGCAGCGTATGAACTCCATACGACTCCTTACTATCCAAGCCAGCGTACGCAAGTCATATGCTTCCAAAAGGCAGCGTATGAACTCCATACGACTCCTTACTATCCAAGCCAGTGTACGTAAGTCATATGCTTCCAAAAGGCAACGTATGAACTCCATACGACTCCTTACTATCCAAGCCAGCGTACGCAAGTCATACGCTTCCAAAAGGCAGCGTACGCAAGTCATACGCTTCCAAAAGGCAGCATATGAATCAAACTGCGCTGTGCTAAAGAGCACGCGCAACTCAGTGGCGCAAGCAAAAAAGCTAGCGCACACTGCTCACTATCTTCTCCAAAACAGCAAGAACTCCATGGTTGCACCCAAGGCTTCAAAAGTCCATAACTTGGTCAAAACAAGTCCAAATCCAACTTTCCAAAGGTCAAATTTGGGTAGAATAAAATCCTCTACAATATGGGACCATCAAAACTTGCAAACAAAGAAGTTTGATAGATCAAAACCACAAAAATCTGAAAATAACTTATTTCTAGATCTACAAAAATTAAGACTTCGAAATGAAAAATGCCAGGTTCTAAACTCTCTTAGGATCATGAGAGGAAGATAAATGAACTATAAAAACATGGGTTCTCATGGGAAGCAAGTTGTACTTGCCTACGGTTTGTTAGGTGGAGGGAGTGATGAGGAAGAAGAAGAAGAGTGATGGTGAAGGAAAAATAATTAAGAGAGAGAAAGGGGGGGTTGGCTTTAAATGAAAAGGTGGTGGTAGGTGGAGGTGTTAGGTTTGGTTCATGATGAACCAACTAACTAAACCAAACCAAGCCGAACCCAAGTCTAGCTAAAGTAGAGAAATAAAAGCAGAAAGTAAAAATGCAGATAATTAATTAACATAAATTTAAAGGAATTTAAATACAGGATAATATATGATAAATATTAAATAAATACATTTGAGTAGTACATGTATAAAAATACGCATTCTGGGAACGGGGAGTGACATCTCTACCCCCCTTAGAAAAATTCTGTCCTCGGAATTTCAAATCCAAACAGGATAGAAACATCGGGGCTAAACTAATCTAAGTACAAGCAATTCAATCAAGCAATGATTTTACAATGTCCATAGCAAGTAACATATCTATATTTAACAATCTACGATATCAAGCAATTCTACCCAAAAGGTGATAAGCATGAGGAATCAAGACAATTAAGGTACACAGAAAAAAAATATACCTTGTAAGTCAAACAGGTGTGGATACCGTGATCGGATATCATCCTCACGTTCCCACGTTGACTCTCCCAATGAGTGATGACCCCAAGCAACCCGGACAAGGTTAATTGTTCGGTTCTTGAGTATCTTTTCTCTTTGGTCCAAGATGGACACAGGCTGCTCCTCGTAAGATAGGTTGGTACCAACAACCAGTTCTGAATGATCGAGGATATGGCTGGGGTCCGATACATACTTTCGCAATTGAGATACATGAAACACGTCATGCACCTCTTGTAACGAAGGTGGAAGGGACAAACGATAAGCAACATCGCCTACCCTATTAAGAATAACAAATAGGCCTACATATCGTGGACTCAACTTCCCGCGAACGCTAAATCTAATGACCCCACGGGTAGGTGAGATCCGCAAGAACACGTGGTCCCCAACAGAAAACTCTAGCGGCCTATGATGCTGGTCCGTCCAATGACGATGCCGATCCTGTGCAACACGAAGTCGCTCTCTAATTCCCTTTATCACTTCAATCGTCTGGATAATCATTTCTGGGCCTAGCATCTTCCTTTCCCCGATATCATCCTATGCTAGTGGCGATCTACACTTCTTACCATATAGTGCCTCAAATGATGCCATCTGGATACTGGCTTGATAACTGTTGTTGTATGAGAACTCAACTAAGTGTAGGTGGCTTTCCCAAGATCCTCCAAAATTTAGAGTGCAAGCTCGCAACATATCTTCCAAAGTCTGAATTGTCCTTTCTGATTGCCCGTCCGTCTGCGGATGGTAAGCTGTGCTAAATCTTAACTTGGTACCCAGACTATGGTGCAAGCTCTTCCAGAAATGTGATGTAAAGCGGGTATCTCGGTCTGACACAATACTAACAGGGACTCCATGCTGCCTGACTATCTGTTGCATATACAACTCTGCCAACTTTTCTGTAGATTGCCCTACTCTAAAAGGAAGAAAATGTGCTACCTTTGTAAGTCGATCTACTATTACCCAAATAGCATCTTTACCACTTGGTGATCTCGGTAAACCGGTCACAAAGTCCATTGTGATGTGTTCCCACTTCCATTCCGGAATAGGAAGCGGTTGTAATAATCCAACTAGCCTCTGTTGTTCTGCCTTTACTTGCTGACATATCAAGCAACGGAAAACAAATCTAGCTATCTCCCTCTTCATCCCATTCCACCAGAAGTGCTGTTTGATATCTTGGTACATCTTGGTCCCTCCAGGATGTATAGAATACTGGGAACTGTGAGCTTCTGCCATAACTTCCTGTCTGATATCTCCACTAGGCACACATAGACGTGATCCAAACCTAAGTGTGCCGTCTTCGTGGATTTGCATCTTCTTCCTGAGCCCTGACTCACATTCTGCCCTAAGCTTCCGAATCCTTGGGTCTTGTGCCTGGGATACCTTGATCCTGTCTACCAAGTTGGATTGAACTTGTAGACTCGCCAGAATTCCTATATCATTAGGAAGTATAACTTCGATGCCCATCTCCTGAAGGTCTTCTAAGATGTGCTTCTGCGTTTTCAATATAAATGCGCCGCCTCTTCTGCTGAGAGCGTTTGCTACCACATTAGCCTTGCCTGGATGATACTGAAGCTCTACGTCATAATCCTTGATCAGCTATAACCATCTTCTCTGTCTCATGTTCAGCTCCTTCTGAGTAAAGATGTACTTCAGACTTTTGTGGTCTGTGTACATGTCTACTCGGTCACCATACAAGTAATGCCTCCATAGCTTCAAAGCAAATACTACTGCCGCCAACTCTAAATCATAAGTTGGATAATTTTTCTCGTGGTCTCGAAGTTGCCTAGATGCATACGCTATCACCTTCCCATGTTGCATAAGGACACATCCAAGTCCTTTACCTGACGTATCATAATATACGGTAAAACCTCCGGGTCCAACTGGTAATATAAGAATAGGCGTTGATATTAACTTCTGCTTCAAATTCTCAAACGATGACTGGCATTCTGCCGACCAGACAAATGGCACATCCTTCCGTGTCAAGCGGGTCATGGGTGCTGAAAGTCTTGCAAAATCTGACACAAATCTTCTGTAATATCCTGCCAATCCCAAGAAACTCCGTACATCAGCTACGGTCTTGGGTACTGGCCAACTCTCTCTACTGCTTCAACCTTCTTGGGATCCACTGCTACTCTAGCTCCTGATACGATATGACCCAAAAATGAAATGTGATCCACCCAGAACTCACACTTGCTGAGCTTGGCATACAACTGGTTCTCTCTCAGAACCTGTAACACTTTCCTGAGGTGGTCTTCATGCTCCTCTTCACTAGCAGAGTACACAAGAATGTCGTCGAGAAATACTATTACAAACTGATCTAAATACGGTATAAAGATACGGTTCATCAAATCCATGGATATAGCTGGAGCATTGGTCAAACCAAACGGCATTACTAAGAATTCATAATGTCCATACTTCGACCTCAATATTGTCTTGGGAATATCTTCCTTTCGAACCCTCACTTGATGGTACCCTGAACGAAGATCTATCTTGGAGAAAACTCTAGCTGTGCTCAACTGGTCAAACAAGTCGTCGATCCTGGGTAGTGGGTACTTGTTCTTTACTGTTGCCGCGTTAAGCTTCCTGTAGTCGATACACAATCTGGATGATCCATCCTTCTTCCCCACAAGTACCACTGGTGCTGCCCATGGCGATATGCTGGCTTGGATAAACTTCTTCTCCTTCAGTTCCTCTATGTGCTGATATACCTTGGCCTGCTCTGAATCCGCCATTCTGTAAACCCGATCTGATATCGGTTTAGTCCCAGGTGCCAATTCTATACTGAACACAATATCTCTAACCAAAGGCAGACCGGGAAGTTCTTCGGGAAATACGTCTAGAAATTCTTCAACTACCTTCGGAACCTGAACTTCTTCCATTGTCGTTATTACTCCTTGCCTTGCTGAGTTACCTCTGATCTGACTAAGGTGAATCTCGTCATGCCTGGAATATCAAAAGATACACTCCCACTACGACAATCTATTGTCGCATGACTGTCTTTCAGCCAGTCCATGCCT
This sequence comes from Iris pallida, assembly GCA_029216955.1. NCBI lineage: Eukaryota > Viridiplantae > Streptophyta > Magnoliopsida > Asparagales > Iridaceae > Iris > Iris pallida. The sequence continues at coordinate 9,806,018 of JANAVB010020198.1, read as the reverse complement.
AAGATAACGTCGAAATTTCCAACAGAAAATTCTATCAACTGGGCGGGTAAGGAATGCCCGCAAACTATAACACTACATGCTAGAATAACTCTACTAACTCCTACGAGCCCATTGCCAGTGAGTATATTCAACCTCCCTGGCAATGCCTCGAACTCTATTCCTAGCCGTGTCGTAAATTGTGCAGATATAAATGAGTGTGATGCTCCTAAATCAAACAATGCTACTGCGGGATATGAGCCGACGAGAATGTTACCTGCCACAACATCCCCTGATGCCAATGCCTCCTCCAAGGACAGAGTGAATGCCTGCCCTCGACCTCCTTGCTGGTTTCTATGCGGTGGCCTAGTCTGGTGCTGCTGTTGGCTCCTGCCTTGATGATGCTGGGGTGGTCTATGCTGGGGCTGCTGCATCGGTGGTCCCTGCTGCCGAAACATCTGAGCCTGTGGCATTAACGGACGCTGGGCCAATGGTCTCACTACTACCGCTGGTCCTCGATACTGTCCTGCCCCTGGTGCTGGCAGAGCAGGAAACTGTTGCCCTGGTCCTCCTGACCTCGAATTCATGGGACATGTGGTAACCCGATGATCTAGATTTCCACATATCAAACACAGTCCGTTTAATGCCCGACACACATCTCTAGTGTGCCCCATCTTCCCACAATAAGTACAGCCTGCTGGGGGTTGCTGGTTCTTCTTCTGCTGCTGCTGCTGCCGGGGTGGTGGTGCCGGCCCTCGCATTGCCACATCGTGAATACGAATGCCAAGGGATGGTGCTGTTGTTCGGGGCGCTGCTCCCCCTCCTCCTTCAATCTGACTGTGAGATCTCTTCTGACCTCCAGTCCTTACTGTAATCCTCTGAATGGTGATCTCATGCCTTCGGGTTGCCGTCAATATCTCATCAAAAGTCTGGTAATTGTGCCCCTCTATTAATTGCAAGAGCTCAAGATGAAACCCTTGCTGAAATCTCATAGCCCTCTGGCGCTCCGTCGCTACCATCTTTGGGGCAAACCTACTTAATCTGCAGAACTCCGCTGCATAAGCCTCTACCGTCTTGCCGGCCTGCTTGAGGTTGATAAACTTCTGTTGTAGCTTAAACTGCACCATAACTCTATAGTACTTTGTCTTGAATCTTGCTGTAAAATCGTCCCAAGCCACAGGACGTCTGATGCCTACCTCCTCTGATTCCCACCAATCACGTACGAGATCCTGAAGTAACAACTTTACCTGATCCACACGTTCTTCTGCCGGCACCTTAGCGGCTGTCAAAATAGCCTCAATATCCTTAAGCCATGCATCTGCTGAGATGGCATCCTCCGTTCCTTCAAAATGGCGGGGATTGAACTTGCAAAATCTGGTCGATGCTCCAGAATCCGGCCTTGCCCCTCTTTCCAAAGCTGTCTGCAACCCTTGGTTGAGTAGTACATTCTGCTCTTGTAACTGAGCGTGCATGTGCTGCTGGGCTAACATCTGGTGTTGCTGAGTAGCCATCATCCCTCTCATGATCTCCAGAAGGGCTGGTGTGTCCAATTCCACAGGGGTAGGTGGAACTATTGGTGGTGTTGGAACCTCAGGATACTGCGGTCCAACTGCTGGTTCTACTATCACCTCTTTTTGAATAGTCTCATGAAGTGGTTCTGACCCTTGTTGCTGACCAACCTGGTCAGGTTGTCCATGCTGCCCTTGTTGTTGTTGCCCAATCCTGACAGATACGGACGAGGTGCCCCTAAGAAAAGGGACAAAAAAATTATCAAACGACCGGACAGGAAAGATCAATGAAGTCAAGGGATACTGGAATGTCAAGATAGAATTGAGAACAACGAATCATGAGATCAAGGGGGAACGTGTGTGATTGAGACATCCTACAAATCAAAAAATCCCACAAGTCTGAAATCAGACCTGCGTGGGCCACCACTAAAACCTTGTCACGCCCCAGAACCAGAATACTGGAGAGCGGGGGAATGACTCAGCCAGCTACGTATTACGGGTAGATGAATACCGTATAATACGATCAATACTGTCTACAAGACGAGGGGGGTGCATACTATATGAAAGTCTCACTATGGTTACTTCACATCTATTGTCTCAATCATTCAAACAAGAAACAAAAATAGAGAACATATAAGATAAAGCAGTAAGGCGTCCCAAACGCTTAGTCAAAATGTTCTTTGATATCTGGCTTTACAAAACATAGCCAGATAATGTAGCAAGGCATACACAATTGTTATTAGCTGCAGCCTGACTTAGTTACAATTATGTAAAAGTAAGTACAAGACGATCCGACTAACATGTCGGTGCCAAATGACAAGGTATAAAGTAGATAACAAAACGAGCGGGGAAGTAAGAAACCCACTCGAGTCCTCCTGCGATCATCCCTCTAGTGTTGACCATCTTGGAGGTAGAAGTAAGCTGAGCCCTCGGGAACCGGCTCTAAATCTGGCCATACAAAACCAGAGAGGTTAGACCTCTAATAGCAAGTACCACAAGGAAGCACGACATGAGAACTAAAACCAGTAATGAGAAATATGATAAATAGATCTCTGCTTGCCACTAGGGTTCTCATAACATCACGACACTTCGAACCAACCTCCCAACCAAACAAGGACAGAAGTTGGCCCGTCATATCCTGACATTCTGATCATCTTAGTTAGGCAACAGAGTAGGTACAGTACACAAACAAATCAATTTAAACGGCCATTCAACTACTACGGCTTGCTACTGTGTGTTCCAAGTTATCCTGGAATTATGCAATAAAAGATTCCTCAGTTCTCACTATGTGCAAGCAAGGCTAGTTTACCCAGTCAATCAATTATGCCAATCATAAATTGGACGAGTCCCAGCAGGACGCCCGTCATCAATATATAATATACAATAAATAATATAACCAGATACCGCTCCATGCCCGTGTGGCAGGTTTACAGTATCTGTGGGGACCAGCCGACCTGTCGGGCACTTAATAGTCCCAAGAGGGCTGCCATGTAAAAACTCGAGAATCCATTCTCTCCATGCAATTATTATTTTATTTAACTTAATAATCTCTATGTTGAGTGAAATCCCATGCCGTGGATCATGGTTATTCAAATGAGTACGTTCGTACGGGGTACGATATGCGCAACTCTATAACGATACCCGTACGGCTAGGTTGTAGGTCTTACATAGCGTAATACGAAAATCAAATCTAACCACGAAATAATCATGCCTTGACCATAAAGTACACGTGCTGCTTTTATAGAAAAATAAATAAATAAATAATTAATTAGATTGAAGCATGCATGTGTCTGTATGCCGAGGTTCGGGATTAGCCAGTCGATTACAATAGTTCATAGTTAATATGAACGTGTCTCATTCATTCAATTCAATAAGACGACTAACCAGTCTCTTAGTTCCAACTAGGAACACATGATCAATTATTAGTAAAATTATCCATCAATGTTAATTTGTACCAAGGCATGAAAGTCAACTATTATAGAGCAAATAGAAACACCAAGGTTAGATTACGCCAAGGTTGGTCTATGCCCAAGTCAGGCTACGCTCAAGTCAGGCTACCCTCAAGTCAGGTACAACTCCTTACTATCCAAGCCAGCGTACGCAAGTCATACGCTTCCAAAAGGCAGCGTATGAACTCCATACGACTCCTTACTATCCAAGCCAGCGTACGCAAGTCATACGCTTCCAAAAGGCAGCGTATGAACTCCATACGACTCCTTACTATCCAAGCCAGCGTACGCAAGTCATACGCTTCCAAAAGGCAGCGTATAAACTCCATACGACTCCTTACTATCCAAGCCAGCGTACGCAAGTCATACGCTTCCAAAAGGCAGCGTATGAACTCCATACGACTCCTTACTATCCAAGCCAGCGTACGCAAGTCATACGCTTCCAAAAGGCAGCGTATGAATCAAACTGCGTTATGCTAAAGAGCGTGCGCAACTCAGTGGCACAAGCTAAAAAGCTAGCGCACACTGCTCACTGTCTTCTCCAAAACAGCAAGAGCTCCATGGTTGCACCCAAGGCTTCAAAAGTCCATAACTTGGTCAAAACAAGTCCAAATCCAACTTTCCAAAGGTCAAATTTGGGTAGAATAAATCCTCTACAACATGAGATCATCAAAACTTGCAAACAAAGAAGTTTGATAGATCAAAACCACAAAAATCTAAAAATAACTCATTTCTAGATCTACCAAAATTAAGACTTCGAATTGAAAAATGCCAGGTTCTAAACTCTATTAGGATCATGAGAGGAAGATAAATGAACTATAAAAACATAGGTTCTCATGGGAAGCAAGTTGTACTTGCCTACGGTTTGGTAGGTGGAGGGAGTGATGAGGAAGAAGAAGAAGAGTGATGGTGAAGGAAAAATAATGAAGAGAGAGAAAGGGGGGTTGGCTTTAAATGAAAAGGTGGTGGTAGGTGGGGGTGTTAGGTTTGGTTCATGATGAACCAACTAAGTAAACCAAACCAAGCCGAACCCAAGTCTAGCTAAAGCAGAGAAATAAAAGCAAAAAGTAAAAATGCAGATAATTAATTAACATGAATTTAAAGGAATTTAAATACAGGATAATACATGATAAATATTAAATAAATACATTTGAGTAGTACATGTATAAAAATATGCATTCTGGGAACGGGGAGTGACAAGATCCCATTACCAATCCACTGTTCGAGGCCAGGCGACGAGTCGCCGTTACCGAGACGCATGTGTATCAGAGGTTCAGCTAGATGACGTCCACGGAGAATACGGCGCCACGATGCGAAGGAGCGACTGTTGGCGATGGCCGTTGCCAGATGAGAATGTTGGAAGTATCTAGCTCTCATAAACTGCGTCCAGATAGAGTAGTGCTATCTAAGCTTCCACCATAATTTCAAAGAGCAGGCATCCACGATGTACGCTAATTTAGTGAAGCCGAGGCCCCTCCTCCCTCACCCGTAGGTTTGGTCATCGTGTCCCAACTGGCCCAGTAGTGCTTATCCCTTCCGTCATGATGCCCCCAAAAAAAGCTGGCGAAGAGTGCCCCCAGGGAGGAAAGAACCTTCGAAGGCGGGGAACAGACTGCCAGAGTATAGATAAGAATGGAGGATATAACGTGCTTGATGAGGATCATCTTGCCGCCTGGAGATAGGGTCGCGTTGTGCCATCCCTCAATCTTCTTTCTGACGTTGTTGACTATCCCGCCGAAGGTGCCCGAATTAGATCTTCCATATACCAATGGGGAACCCAGTTAGGTGAACGGTGGGTAGGCGGTGGAGAAGGAGGTGAGATCGGTGAGAGTAGCCGAGTGGCTCCTGTCGGCTTTGTGATGGGTATAGATGACACTTTTATTGCAGTTGATCCTTTTTCTGGAGCATCTGGTGTATTTATCTTGAGTGCTACTGACCACCTTTACGGATTCGACGTCTCCGGAAGAGAAGATGAGCACATCGTCGGCGTAGGCCATATGAGTTATAATAGGGCATCCCACAGTGGTATGAAAGTGGTGGCATCCCACACGTCACAGCTTCGATCACGTCTGTCTGAATGATGTTCCAACCGGACCGAAAGAAAACCCCGGAGAATTCGTCCGGTCCTGGAGCACTGTGCTCGTCAACAGCCCAAACCGCAGACTTAACTTCTGTCGCAAATGGTGGGATTAAGAGTTGCCCATTTCCTGCTTGTCGATTAATAAAGGGATCTTAGTCAGGAAGATCTCATCCTTGACGATGACGTCTTTGGTGAAAAGTTTGGAGTAGAAGTTGGAGGGTGTCGTCTGGATGCTCTGCTAGTCTTTGAGTAATGTGCCGTTCTCGTCAGAGATTTGGTGAAGTGAGAGTTGAAGCCTACGGCACCTAATGCAGGCGTGAACGAAAGCGGAGTTATTGTCGCCCTCGATGTCCTAGGTCAACCTGGATTTCTGCTTCCAAAATTCTGTCTCAACTTTCAGGTGAGATTTGAGGATAGCTTTGGTAAGGTTAAGCGTGGCGCAAGCCTCTGAAGAACAATCCGTTGCGAACCAAATCTCCGTACGGGTGACGTCGTCCTCCGCAGCCTTAATCTCTTGGAAGATGTTGCCAAAAGCAATTTTGCTTTATGAAGTAAGGGTGCTCCTGGTCTCCTTGAGTTTGACGTCCATGCTAATAAGGGGTCAATATTGTACTCCAAATTCCAGGCACTAGCGAAGATGTTCTGGAATTGAGGATGATGTCTCCAGAAGTCCAGGAATCTAAAGGGTTTTTTAATAGGGTAGGAATTGTTGCTGACGTCAATAACGAAAGGAGAGTGGTCTGATTCGGTGGAGTTAAGGTGGGAGAGGTTGGATATGAGATTCATATCAGACCACTGGTTGTCAACTAGGACGCGATCCAGTCGGAAGTATTGGCAATGAGCTTCTTCTTGCATGCTGCACCAGGTGAAGGTATTACCGGAGTAGGGGAGGGGATGTAAGTTGGCCTGAAATATGAAGGAATTGAAGTCGTTCATGGCCGGCTGATGGGGAGGGCGGCCTCCCAATTTTCTTGGAAGCTCGCGATCGTGTTAAATCTCTAATACAGAGCCATAGGAGTCTGTTGAGGGAGTTGTTGGTGTCCAATAGGGTGTTCCAGAGCTTCCTGCGCTTGATGTAGTCGCAACTACCGTGAACAGCAAAGATAAGGGATCGGAAAAGGAGGGAGGGGTGTTCCACCTAACATGAGAGTGCCTGGTCGAGGTCGAAGATGGTGCCGAAGAGGCAATCGTCGGAGAAAAGGATCCAGATGTTATGACACCCAACAATGGCGTTTGGGTAGCCGAGCTGAAGTTGGATGGATTTGAGTTTCTTCTGGGGGATTTTGGGTTCGATGATGATTGTAATGTCGATCCGGTGGGTTTTGATAAGGGTGGTCAATCTCCTCATGGTAAGTTTATTGGCCAGTCCTGTGATATTCCAAGCTAGGATGTCAACCATTAGCAGGAATGCAGTTGGGGTGGGGTTGAGCGTGGTGGCTGACCTGGTGGTCATGGCCGGTGGCTCTTGAGCTTGTTTCTTTTTCTTCTTATTTGGATGCGTTTTGGTGACCCTTTGGGTAGTTGCGGGGGTTCCTACCGTCATAACGCGAAGGTTCATAGCTTCGCTTCTGGTGTCGTTCTCCGGGGGGTTGACGAGTTCTGTTTCAATCTCAGCTAGAGCACTGAGGGGGTTGTCTGGGTTCAGGAAGCCGGCCTCCTGGGCTTGACGAATTCTGGCCTCATATTCTAGGCCTAATGACTGTGCGGCCTCCACTGGGAGGGAGGGTATAGGTGAAACAGCTGGGGCAGGGTAGGGAATCAGTGCCAACTGGTTCTCCCCAGAAAGATCCGCGATGGCAGCAGCTGGTGCTACGATAATCTCGTCACCTACAATGAACGGGGACTTGTCGGAGAGGCGGTTAGCCTGATCATCCGTGGCGTGAGATGGGTTGAGGGTCTTGAATTTGTTGAGAAGGATGATGCCTGTTGGCAGCACGACCTCGACCGAGAGGGAGGAGGTGGTAGAATCGATTGGGGCAGGGTGGGTAAACAGCGCCAACTGGTGCTCCACGTTAGCTTCCGAGGCGACGATGGCTGGAGCGTTCACGTCATCTTCATCGAGCGGGGTTCTGTCGGGGAGGGGGTTTGCCTGTTCATCCCTCGCCTGAGATGGACTGCGAATCTTAAATCTGTTGAGGAGGGAGATGTCTGTTGGCTTGTAAGGGACCAAGCCATTATTCGACTTTGAGGGAGCGTGAGGGCTAGGGGAGCTGTCGCTTTCTGCGAAGTGGGAGTGGGAGTTGGAAAGGGGGAGGATAGGGCCTACGGTGGGGATTTGTGTTGCCCTCGACGCTGGAGTCTTTTTATGATCTTTCTTCTTGAGCTCCGGGTGGGCCTTGAAGCAATGCTTCGATAGATGGCCTCTAATCTAGCAGTGCATGCAGAAGCTTATGTTGTTGTCGTACTCGAGCGTATGGGGGTGTGTTCGTCCCCCTAGCTCAAGCTGAATAAGCGTTGGGGGTTCGGAGGATATATCGATCTCTACACAAATCTTAGCGTAGTTGCCTTTGGAGAGATTGCGTGTTTCATCAGCGATGGCTACCAGGGTCCCGAAGGAACTGGCAATTCTCTTGAGCGCTGTCAGGGCGAAGCAGACTAGGGGAAGATTCGAGAAGGTGATCCACGTCGAGATAATCTTGGAGTCGACGTTGGGGTTGAAACTTGGAGACCATTTAGCGAACTTTACGCTAAGTGATCCGATGTTGGTGGTGCCCTTAGCCCAGACCAAAGAGGCATCTAGGTCGAAAGAAAGGTGGAGGAGGAGGTGTTTGGAGTCCAATTGTATGACCTTGTAAGCGAATGAGAGACCCCAGCCTGTGATGGCTTCTTTGACAGTGGACAGTATGGGGCATCCGGACTGGAATTTCAGCACAAA